>WSTX01005365.1:0-24433 GCA_019633405.1 Tulasnella sp. 408 | reverse complement strand
AATCTCACAGCTCATGACCTCCTATCCCTTCGGCGACGCATCGTCAAGTACTTGGTCACTCAGTACAACATTCCCGCATCGGTCGCTGACGGGTGCATTCCCGCAACGGTTGAACAGTACGGCCGCCTCAGGATCAAGGATGCGGATATTGTCAACTCCGTTCACGGATACCCCCGAAAGGAGGAGAATCATCGAGACGCATCCTTCATCGAATACGAGCTTGTTGTCGACATCCGCGCTCACCAGCGAAATGCCCCTTCGATCTTCCGCCCGGCTACATTTTTCGGCCAGCTCGAACGGATTATCGTCTGCAAGCTTGAACCATGTGACGCCTTGGGTCGGGACACTGAAATTCCCTTGGTTCTATTGGAGGTGCACATGTGCGATGCAGAGAAGGATGGATACGATATTTGGGAGTATGAGCGCTTCCGCTATCGCGAAGTTATCAACGGAACTGCGATTCGCGCACTTGTTGGGCGCATTAGGGATCGCGGAAAATGGGCTTTTGTTCGGCGGTCGGGGGCAATTCGGCACGCTTCGTTTGTTGATGAGTCTTAAGTAATCTTTCTCCCTTCATACAAGTTGTGGTCTGGCAAAGCCGGTTTCACCGTAAATAAATTGCTCTGCTCCACATTCGGAATTCGTAAACAGAGCCCGGAACATGGCCCGAAAAATATTTTACGGTGACTTTTACAGTGACACTGGGAAAAGGAATTACTAAACGGGTGGCCAGGAAAAATGTTCCGGTCGTAAGTCTCACAGTGACGGAGGAGTCATCCCAGCCGCTCAGTTGGCGAAAGCTCGAATCGCTGGCCGAAGAAGGCCTAAAAAAGGCCCGAAAACGACAAGATTACTCGTCTGAAGTGCTCTTCACCGCACTTTCAGACTTCTACGCTTGGGTTGGTCGCCAGGGTCGTGGGGCAGCAGCGTTGCGAGCGGCTCGTGCCCGCCGACGAGGCCCAGCATTTGCACGAGTCCTCTGCAGCCAGGCTCGCCACTTTGAGCGGACCCATTCTCTCAAATCCAGTCTCAGAGGCAAGAAGAGTCGAGGGAGATCACTTCTAGACCATGAGGACATCTCTCTTGGTATTCAACGATGGCTCCGAACTCTAAAGCCTGGCCAAGTACGTGTGACATTCCAAAGACCCGAACCGCATACCGAGAAGTATACTCCAAAACAGGTTACTCCTTTGCTTCTTCAACGACAGGTTAACGGCGTCCTTCTTCCGTCACTGGAGCCCGGAAGCGTTGAGAAGACTCACTTGAGTCTGCGAGGTGCCCGCCGCTGGCTTTACCGACTGGGATATCGAAGGTCAAGGCACAAGAAAGGAGTGTACTGGGATGGTCATGAGAGACCAGATGTACAGAAGAGACGGGTCAACTTTCTGGCAGAAATGCTAGCATATGAAAGGTTGGTGGGGTTGTGGGAGGTCGGCACGGGTCACAGTTGAAATTGACACATGCAACCCTGAATTAAGACTCACAACAATTTACGGCGACGGTGATAAAATGGAAGGGACGCCACCATCGCTGGGTGCAGAAGAGTTTGAGCACATCATTATCTTTCATGATGAAACTTCCTTCCATGCAAATGATTACCAGAGCGAGTACTGGCTGAAACCCGGCGAGCAAGTCCTCAAGAAGAAAGACAAGGGCCGTCTAATTATGGTGTCAGACTTTATTATCGAAGAGACCGGGCATATTGTGCTTACAGAAGAGCTTCGGAGGGCGCAGCTGTTGTTACCCGAATGCGAGCGGCTCCCTGATCATGCACGGATAGTCATCTGTCCCACAAGCAAGGCCACCGGAGATTCCTACTGGAATATGGAGCAAATGATTACTCAGGTATGTTCGATGTAGTACAGGAGACACTTGCCTGGATAGAGACTGACTGAGCGGTCACTTTGTCACTCAAATGGCCGATCCAACCTAGCTCAAGACGGTACTACAGATGCTCCAAGCTCTTTATCCTAACAAAAAATATGTCTTCATCTTTGACAACTCATCCGCTCACAATTCGCTTGCAAAAGATGCACTCACAGTTACAAAAATGAACGTGAACCCGGGTGGCAAGCAGGCCCACATGCACGATACTGTTATTCCGGAGAAAAACCCGCACGGATTAGGTGGCCAGTCTCAGTCAATGCAATATCCAAATGAACTACCAGCAACTCACAAACATTTCAAATACGCTGGCCAGCCCAAGGGTATGCGGGTGATACTTGAGGAGCGGGGATTGGTCGGGCCCTCCGAAAAGATTGTCGGTATTTGCAAAGACTGCAAAGTGTCAAGGGCCAGGAAGCCCCAAATCGAAGGCCTGAGCCCATCCGAAGAGGCTCTAGTTGAGGATGAAGACATTGGAGATGATACAGAGGAAGAGGAGGAGACTCGCCCAAAGGACTGTTGCATGCAGCGGATCCTATCGCTTCAAGATGATTTCAAGAACGAAAAGTCTCTTCTCCAAAAAGTAAGTAAGGCCCTCTCGGACTCGCAGAGCCTATCGGAAACTTACTTTTGATTGGAGGTTATTGAAGAGGCAGGTCATGTGTGCCTTTTCCTCCCGAAGTTCCATCCGGAGCTTAACCCCATTGAGATGTATTGGGGATGGGCCAAACGGTATTTCAGGGAGAGATCTAACGGTGACTTCCGAACCTCCCTCAAGCTGGTACACGAGGCTCTCGATGCTTGCCCACTGACGACGATCCGGAAGTTCTTCCGGCGAGTCTATCGATACATGAGTGCATATCGGGAAGGAGCGGCAGGTCTGTTAGCTGAGTATGCCGTTAAACAATACAAGTCACATAGATCGATCACAAAAACAGATCTACTTCAAGCTGAAGAAAAGATGAAGGCACGGGATGCTAAGGAGCTCGCAAAGGGGAAGGACCTCGCGAGGTAGAAAATCGGTGACGGGGAGGGAATTTGGCCACGTGATTACGTAATCATACCCACCGACCGGATTCGGCGTTTTTGATTCAGAATAGGGTATATTTACTTAGTAGAATTCAAGTTTGAGTGGAAAATTCGCAAAAATGCGAGGTGACATGAATCCCCGTCCCACACTATACCAGACACCAAGTCGGGAGGTCGAGCAGCGGAAACGCTAAGCCCAACGATCGTATCGCAAAGTTGGAAGTTAACAGCGAGAGTCGAGATGCAGAAGCCAATAGCGATCAAACGAAGCATAACGGCGAAGAAGGAGCCGGGGGACAGGAGCAGCGATCCGAAGGTGAACGACAGTGGAAGGTCGGTAGTGATCAAGCCCTTTGCGCTTCTTTGGTGAACTGCTAAGTTCCTCCTCATTTCCGATGCGATAGTCTGTAGCAGTCAAAAAAATGACGCCGAAAGCGCCGGGTGTCTCTACCGAGTTCGGCGACAGGAAAGGAGAAGCCAATGCTTTGATGATTCTCGCCAAGACACATCTATCGCAATGCGAGTACAAGCAAGCTCTTAGGCTTTATTCTGCATGCCTACAAATCTGGACCGAAATCGGCGAGAGGGAAGGGAGAGCCGGCGCTCTTTGGGGTCTCGCAGAGGTGCATTGCGGTCGGTACAAGTACAGCCAGGCCTATGCACTCTACTCGGAGTGCCTACAAATCTGGACCGACATCGGTAACAGACCTGGGAGGGCCGTCGCTCTTCGCGGTCTCGCTATGATACATTTGCTTCGAAAGGAGTACAGCCAGGCAATCGCTTTCTGCACTGAGTGTCTACAAATCTGGACTGACACCGGCAACAGATCAGGAAGAGCCGACGTTCTTTGCACTCTCGCTCAGGTACACCAACTTCGAGAGCAAAACACCCAAGCCATTCAGTTGCACTCCGAGTCCCTGCAAATCTCGACCGATATCAATTACAAACAAGGGAGAGCCTCCGCTCTTCGGGGTCTTGCCGAAGTGCATTGGTGTCGAGGGGAACACACCCAGGCCATCCCACTCTACTCTGAGTGCCTAGCCATCTACACCGAGCTCGGTGACAGAGATGGCTTATCCACCACGTCCTGGGATTTTGCCATCCTGCAGCTGTTCCATGGTAACTTCCGCCAGGCAATGGCGCTTTTCCCCACTCCCCTTAGAATGGGCTCAATCAATCATTTCTATGGGATCCAATGCTGGAGGGCATCGCGGGCGCGCATCGAGCCCAAAGCCACCGCAGTCGCGCAGCCTACCGTCCGGAAAACCCTGCAGAAGTTTTCTAAAAAATTCGACTCACAGTGGTTGGAGTTTACGCGTCGACGCATGCTCACGTTGTCCGCTGATTTATTCAAGCTAAAAAGGGCTGCATGATACTTCACGGAGATGCTCCAGAGGAACCGGAATATCAATATTTGTTTATGCTCGTCCATAATTGATGTAATATACGCTTCACGCCGCTCCATGTATGATTCGCGATCGGCTTGTATAGTGGTATCGATTGCTGTGGTTTGCGGTTCTCTCACTTCAACGTCTCAACTACCAAGTCTTCCTTCTGATCGCTACAGACGCGTTTGACTTTTGACTCATTCTATGTAGCGAGAAAGAAATCATTCCCCATAATGAGAGTGTCAGCGGTTTCGGTCCGATAGTTGAATGGTCTGCAAGGACATCGTATTGATTTTGATATGAATGTTTCCTATGACTTTCAGTGGATCGCATTATCCAAGCAATCTGTCGGATTTCATCCCGGGATTGCGAATTCGGATTGAGCCCACCAGGCTCCCCAAGCCAGCGGGCCGAATCCGTCGGTTGGTCGGATTGGTTGGATGGAACTACTAGCTTATCTTACCGGCCCCTTTTGTCGTTTTGAAAGTGAATATTTTGCTTTGGTAAGCGGAGATTGCAAGTCTAGATGGTGTCCGTTTAGCTCCCCTTTCGATTCTCACTCTGAGCAATGGTATCTGACATCAAACAAACTCAACCCCCTCACCGTGGGTCTGTTGGGTTCAGGGATCCCCGCGCCGAATGCGCGGACGAAGATGGCAAAGAGTACTGCTGAATCCAATAGTGCAAGTAAGTCGCGTAATCGAACACCTGGCAAAATGAGAGAACAGTCTGGATCGAGCGGGGTCTCGGAGGTCTCATCCCGTTAGCGCGTTGCTATTCAATTCAATTAGAGTGGGCCAAACTGCATAGATGGTCGGAAGGAATCTAGATTTAGCCAAGCGTAACGATTTATGGCTCGACATGTTCTTTCGATTCACCGGGCTTCGCGCGATGTTAATGCCCTCGAGAGGGGAGAGTCGGACTGCGGTGTTTACACGAACGTTCTGTAGTTCGCACCGAAAGGGGTCACAATCATTCAACCCCTCTTGGCCCATCCTGAAATACTCCTCATCCATCCGCTGAAGACGCGTCATATTGAGAGAAACCTGGCCACGACGCATGGTAGGTCACTCCCACCATCAGTTTACACTCACACCAGGGCTCCTGAGCCGTGAAATCGACACGACCAGTGCACGACGCCCTTGGACCATCGTTGCGACCCCTTCTCCCCCTCGCCAAGTTAAAGACCCTACTTTGCCTCCACATTACTAACCGAGCGACAATAGCGAGTATGAGGAAGCATCGGCCCTTTTTTATAAGGGAACGGGCAAGCTTCAACGGGAGGTGTTGGGCGATCTGTTGAGGGAACTGGGACAGAACCCGACCCAAGCTAAAGTGGCTGATATTGTCGAACAAGGCCCCAGAGAAGGCGAGCTGGCCCCGTAATTACGTGCTTTATGCAGCGGCTAAGTTGATCACTGCGGGTACGAGCGGGCGATTATCAGATATTCCTCATCATCTTGACCCGTGCAGGTCCGTCCTGATGAGTTCAAACCTCCAGGGAGTGCTGGTGAATGATATCCGTGCTTCGGGCCGGGCATCTTTGCCTGGGCGCTCCCACCGATATTTATAACGGCACACTTTCAGAGTAGTTTGTTCGCGGTTTCCGAGCGTTCGACAAGGAGGGCAACGGCTTCATCGGCGCTGGTGAACTCCGTTGCTTCCCGACCCAGCTCGGAGGCAAGATGACGGACGCCGGAGTGGACGAGTTAATGAAGGGTGTGCAAGTTAGCCAGTGAGTTGCGTGTGGTTCCTTTTAGGATGGGCCAAGTCTAATCATGGACCATTGTGCCCGATTTAGTGATGGAAATTTCAAGTACGATACGGTTACAAGAATGCTACTCTCGCAGTAGGATGACTAGTGTTGGGAAAAGCTGGCTGGGCCGGGCTTGGGCAAGCTTGAGCCTGACCTTGCTGTGGGCTCCAGCTCAAGCCCTGTCGATGAAGCTCGGCCTAAGCCGACCAAAGCTCAGCTCGAGCCCGGCATTATTACCAAAAGGGGAAATAAGCGTCCCCCGACGGAGCTCAGAGGGCCCTTGCCTCTATCTCCATAATGGAACTAACCGTAAAAGGGAATGTACCTGAGGCGTTGATAGGCTTGAGCCCAGCGAGCGGGCTTGGGCAAGCTGAGGCTCTGAGCTCAGGCTTGGGCCCACTACCTGGGCTGGCTTAAGCTTGGGCTGGCCCGAGCTGGCCCGAGTCTGAGGCCAGCCCTGGCACAACACTAAGGATGACTGAGGAGCGAGCATATAATAGTCTTAATTTGATTCTTTGGAATAGGCTGCAGCTCGTGAAAAGGTACGCCCCAGCTTTCTTCGACATTTCTCTGCCGCGGTGGGAGCTCAGCGTGCCGAGATGCTCTACGAGAATGGGTCCAGCGGAGAACAAATCCGTATCATGAAGCAAACAGATTGCGCCCATCGACGACATCTTCCCGCTCACTTCCTTACTCTCAAATTGTCGCTTCACGCTCTAACGCAAGGGTCTCGGCGTTGGTGGTCTTGTTTTCGATGTCCCCATTCAATTGTATCGCGGGACAATGGACATGACGTCATACCTTCCCCACAAGTCCACTTCAAGATATTGTATTCGGGAACTCGTTTTAGCTTCTCGAAATCACCATTTCGGGGGTTGACTTTCCGCGGTTTCGACTGGAAGACGCAGCCGGCGGACGATGCTGGAGCGCGCAGCACCGACAAGGACCATTAATCTTTCTTCCGATTATTCAGAAGTTTCTTTCTACCCCAACGCGGCACCAATAGATACCCACCAAGTCGATAGACACGCTCAAGCCCCACGGCTCGATAGAGATCGGAAACGAATTTCCTTTTTGTTGTAATAAGAGGCTCAAGGTTCTGGAGCAATCGACACGGGTACTCAGCAGCTCGCTCTGGGTAGCTCCGTGGTTAGGTTACGGGAATGAAATATGAGTATGTTATAATGTATCGTACAGACAATGTACGCGTATGTTAGGACATTCCCCAACGTGTACCGGAGTGGGGAAGCCGGCGCCTCGGGCTTGCCATCGTGCGGGGCCTAGGTGCAACCGGGCTGAGCATGAGGGGGAGTACACCCCCCTCACCGGCTGGTACACGTCAGGGGATGGTTGATGGGTTAGTAAAACCGGCGATGGGACGATGATTTTGTGTGTTGAGTGATTGCGACAATGGATAATGGTGACATGAAGAGATTTTGGAACAACGGAATTCGTGTGAGCATACTCCGCTATCTCCGCGAGCCGACGCAATCTGCTCCCCGCAGATGCTCGCAATACCGGTGTTCCTCGGCGCACCCCCCTTCCCTTAGCTCGTCTGCCCTCATGAATCGAGACCGTGAAGGGCGAGCCGAGCCGCGTGCGGATGCGCTGTATGTTAAGAGCCTTCATGCAAAATACCTGACAAAGGGACATTGCTTCGCCTTGTTTGTTGTGTGGTGCGGCCAGATATCTCACGCGCTGACACGGTCCAGAGGTGACCGAGTCCCGAAGTCGAGGGTTAGCAGGATGGTGCGCTTGCTGAAAGTAGCTTGATCTGATCGATTGATTCGGTTTGGCGAAATTCCCTCTATGAATCACCAAAAGGGGCGGACGTGACTTCGTGTGATAAGGTGATTAGAGTGACGACGCTCAAGTTGATCATCTAGACTTCGGCGGAACGCTCGAAAACGTAAAGCGAGCATTGAAAAGAGTCACCGCTGTGTGCCAGCTCGCCTCAGGGAGGAAAGCATAAAAGGACCCGTATTTCAAGCGGTGGCGACCGTCTTCGACGCTCTACCCCTCGTCCCACATTATTCCGTTCACCCATATCCTTCACGAAACTCATACTTAAACTTTTAACGTCCTCCACACCTAATCTCTTCGCGATCAAACGGCCCAATGCAGAACAACGAACACAACCCCGCCGATAACATTGCACCTGACTCTAAAGACGATACCAGAGACCAAGTCGGGAAGTCGAGCAGCGGAAACGCTCAGCCCAACGATCGCATCACAAAGTTGAAAGTTGACAGCGAGCTTCGAGATGCAGAAGCCAATAGCCACCAAACGAAGCATAAGGGCGAAGAAGGGGCCGAGGGACAGGAGCGGCGATCCGATGGTGAACGACAGCGGGAGGTCGGTAGTGATCAAGCTCTCTGCGCTTCTTTGATGAACTGCTGAGTTGCTCCTCGGTTCCGATGCGATAGTCTGCGGCAGTAAATAAAATGGGCCCGAAAGCACCGGGCGTCTACACGGATATCGGCGACAGGAAAGGAGAAGCCAACGCGTCGATGATTCGCGCCAACACACATCTATCGCAATGCGAGTACAAGCAAGCTTTCAAGTTATATTCTGAATGTCTACTGGTCTATACCAAAATCGGGGACAAGAAAGGGAGAGCCGGCGCTCTTTGGGGTCTCGCAAAGGTGCATCGGCGTCGGTACAAGTACAGCCAGGCCTACGCACTCTACTCGGAGTGCCTACAGATCTGGACCGACATCGGTAACAGACTTGGGAGGGCCAAGGCACTTCGCGTTCTTGCTTCAGTACATATCCTTCGAAAGGAGTACAGCCAGGCAATCGCTTTCTGCACCGAGGGTCTACAAATCTGGACCGACACCGGCGACAAATTAGGGAGAGCCGACGCTCTTCGCACTCTCGCAAAAATACACCAACTTCGAGAGGAGTACACTCAAGCCTTCCAGTTGTACTCCGAGTCCCTGCAAATCTCGACCGACATCGGTTACACAAAAAGGAGAGCCTCCGCTCTTCGGGGTCTTGCCGTAGTGCATTGGCTTCGAGGGGAGTACACCCAGGCCGTCCCACTCTACTCTGAGTGTCTAGCCATCTACAACGATCTCGGTGACAGAAAAGGCGTATCCACTACCTCTTGGGATCTCGCCATGATGCATCTGTTCCATGGAAACTTCCGCCAAGCGATGGCGCTTTTCCCCACTCCCCTCAAACATGGATCAATCAATCATTTCTATGAGATCCAAAGCTGGAGGGCATCGCGGGCGTGCATCGAGACCAAAGCCACCACGATCGCGCAACCTACCATCCGGGACAATCTGCAGAAATTTTCCAAAAAATTAGACTCACAGTGGTTGCAGTTTACACGTCGTAGCATACTCGGGACGTCTGCTGGCGTATTCAAGGTAAAAAGGGCTGCATGATACTTCGCGGAGACGTTTCGGAGGAATCACGATGTCGATACTTGATGCTAGCCCAAATTGATGTGATATACGCTTAACGCTGCTCCATGTATCATTCGGCTTGGGTAGTGGGATCGATTGGCTGCGCGTCTCAATCACAAGGTCTTCCTTCTGATCGCGACCGGCGCGTTTGATTTTGTCTCATTCTATGCAGCCAAAAAATAAAATAAGATGAAATAAAATAAAGATCACTCCCCAGAATGATAGTTTCCGCTGGTTTGATTCGATAGTTGAATTGTCTGCAAAGACATCACGTATTATTGATTTTGCTATGAATATTTTCCTATGGCTGTCAGTGAATGGCATCATCAAAGCAATCCGTCGGATTCCATCCTGGGATTGCGGGCTCAGATTCAGCTCACCAAAGGCCCCAAGCCCGTGGGCCGCATCCGCCGGTTGGTCTGATTGTTCGGATGAAACCCGTAGCTTGTTGTATCGCTCATGATGCCCTCTTTGTAGTTTAGGAACAGACTAACTTGCTGTGATATACGATGGTTTAGCCTTTCGGTTGCGAGCATCGACTTCAAAAGAGTCCCATGTTACTCCGAGTGCCTCGAAATCCGTACCAACATTGGCAACAGAAGTGGGCGAGCCGTCGCTCTTTTCGGACTCGCTGAGCTCCATCAGGTTCGAAACGAGTACTGCCAGGCGGTCCCCAGCTTTCCCGTTATGCTCTGGTCACCACAGATTCTCTATTTCCACTGGGACTTTTCTTGTCTACTGTGGACCACTGAGTGATAAAATACATTTTACCTGCCCATCTCGTATGACTATATCAAACAGGATTGGCCTCCATAATTAAAGGAAGCTTCCTGCGGCGGATTCAGTGTCGTTCTCGAGTCGAGCAATGCCGTACAGATGGCATACATGACAAGACCTCACCAAAGAGCTTCGGGCCGAGCCTAGATCAGCGACTGTGCCTGGTCCCTCACGAATACCTGCGAACTGCTGGACGCAGCCCCGGGATCTTTGAACACGAGGATATCTAGAAGAAGCAGCGAACAATCTTCCTAACCGATGTATAGGAAAGTCCGCGGCGGAACAAGTCTAACCTGGAAGGATCTAGGTGGCTTCTATGGATACCAGTAGATGTTGCCCTTCGAAGTCTGAAGGAAAGAGAGTACAACGGTCAGTGCGATTCGTGGAGCATGGGTCGCTAAAGCCCTGCACCGTTGAGCCCGGGTAGAACCTCGAGAGGGTGTAAGTATCCAGCGGCCCCAAAGTCTTTGAAAGCGACCAGTCTCTGACTCGCTGTTTTGGCTCTCCTGGCGTATAATGATGGGCCCCAACGACAAAATAGTGGGTTTCTCGTCGTGTATTTGCTAAATTATTAGCCGCAACCAAACCCGTCTCGGAATTTGTGACGAGACGAAGGCCTCGCGTTCGCCGGCTGTCGACACCGAGACGCTCGTCCTTCGCTAGGGAGAAAGTTGTCGTGTTATCATACCACAATCTAGCCAAATTACAATAGCTTGCCTGAAATGAACCGTAAAAGGCAGGGGTAGAACCCACCTTATTGTACATCGTACAGTTATCTCTGTCAAAAGGATAGCGATGGCTTGGGTCACCGCTGAACTAAGGCAGGCGGATCGCTGAGGCACCGTTACCCGGTCACTAACCAAATGGATTGCCACAACAATCGCGCAGCATTGGAGCCACTTGAAATTGTGGTATCTTACTTGTTAATACGGTACAAGACATGCCTGGCTCTGCTACGGCACTATGAGTCTGGGCAAGGGAATCCGCCAGTCCAGCGATGCCAGGGAAAACACCTAAGCGTCAGGTCCGAGAAATGAAATCGAAACGGAGGTCAAAGCCCAAATACTGAGCGCGATAGCAAATAAAATCATCATCAAGAGCGATGTATGCTTAAGATAGTGGTTATGTTGCAAATAGGACGCGACATAGGCGCAAGTAGTAGTACTGGCATTGTCACTTAGGACTCCATCGGAGATCACACCAACCGCGGGGGTCCTCGAAATTACCGGGCTTGGATGAGGGTTGGCGAGCAACCAATTTGCGTTTCGAGTGGGCGAGTGTGCTTGCTCTGTAGTCTCCTTATAATTCATTCTCCAGAGTACTTTTCAGAAATCCAAACTCGCGTTCGTGCCCTACTTGCACTTCCTCGCCCCAGCTACCTTGACTCTAGCTGGTAACCCAGTTGTTTTACCACGTAAATATGTCCTCCGTACAGATAGCCAGTACGTGAATGAGATCTCATGAGGTAGAGCCACCGCTACAGTAGTAAGAGAGTGAGCGGAGCAAACGGGCATAACGGTCTCGCGCGAGCTTGTCCGATTCGTGGGTTTGCCAGGTCCGATCACGAAACATGGTTCCCATCTTGAAAATGGCACTATAAGACGCTTACGATTACATTATCTTCACAGCAAACAGACTACGATCGTTGGGGTTTGATTCTTCTGAACTGGGTATAGTTCGTGTGATGCTATGGTCGAACTTCGCTCGAGATTCCTCTGCCGCGGGGGCCCACTCGGTTCGACGGACAACAGGCTCCCGAAATAAAGGAGCAGTTAACAAAGGCACATGGTCGATGACTTTGTTTTCAATGTCCCTATTCAATTGTCTCGCGGAACAATGGACATGACGTCATGCCTTCCCCACAAGTCGACCCTTCAAAATTCAAGATATTGTAATATGGTAGTATTCGGGAAACCTTTCGAGCTGCCCGGAATTACCTTTTCGGGGGCTAAATTTTCGTGGTTTCTATTGGAGGACGCATGCGGCAAAAGATGCCGGAGCGCCGGTAAGAGTCATAAATCTTTCTCCGATCATTGGAAGTTGCTTTGTACAATTGTACCCCAACGCGGCACCAATGTATACCCCCCAACCCTAATGACACGCTCAAGCATTATGACTCGATTGAGATGGGAAGCGGATTTCCAATAAGAGGCTCAAGTCTCCGAGCCAGCAATGCAGATATGATACCCGTATATATACTCCGACGCGCCCTCCCTCATCTGCCCTCGTGAACCGAGATGGTGAAGGGCGAGCTGAGAGCGGGTACGCTGTATGTGAAGAGCCTTCATGCAAATACCTGCTAAAGGCACATTACTTCGCCTTGTTGGGGATGCTGATGTGTGCTGCGGGAGCGCGGCGAGACGTCTCACTCGCTAGCACGTTCCAGGGATGACCGAGCCCTGATTAAGAAGTGAAGTATACTAGGCCAAAGACCGCGGGCAGTGCGCTTGCTGAAAGTAGCTTGATTTCATCGATTTATTTGATTTGGCGAAATTCCCTCTGTGAATCACCACCAACAGGGGCAATACGTGACTTCGTGCGATAAGGTGATTGGGGTCAAGTTGATCGTCCAGACTTCGGCGGAACGCTCGAAAACGCAAAACGAGCATTAAATAGAGTCACCGCTGCGTGCCCGCTCGCCTCAGCCGTGGAAAGCATATAAGGACACGTATTTCAAGCGGTGGCGACGTGTTTTGACGCTCCACCGCTCTTCTCCTCCTCGTCCCACATTATTCCGTTCACCTATATCTACCACGAAGCTCATACTTAATTTCTACCGTGCTCTCCGCCTAGTGTCCTCGCGATCAAACGGTCCAATGCAGAACAACGATCACAACCCTGCCGATGACATTGCACCTGACGATAAAGAGAAGTCGAGTAGCGGAAACGCTCAGCCCAACGATCGTATCGCAAAGTTGGAAGTTGACAGCGAGCGTCGAGATGCAGAAGCCAATAGCCACCAAACGAAGCATAAAGGCGAAGAAGGAGCCGAGGGACAGGAGCAGCGATCCGATGGTGAAGGACAGTGGAAGGTCGGTAGTGATCAAGCTCTCTGCGCTTCTTTGGTGGACTGCTGAGTTACCCCTCGTCTATGATGCAATAGTCTGCGGCAGTAGAGAAAATTGGGCTGAAAGCGCCGGGTGTCTCCACCGATATCTGCAACAGGAAAGGAGAAGCCAATGCGTCGATGATTCGCGCCAACACACATCTATTGCAATACGAGTACAATCAAGCTTTCAAGCTGTATTCCGAGTGTTTAGTGATCTATACCGAAATCGGGGAGAGGGAAGGAAGAGCCTGCGCTCTTTGGGGTGTCGCAGAGGTGCATCGAAGTCGGTACAAGTACAGCCAGGCCTATGCGCTCTACTTGGAATGCCTACAAATCTGGACCGACATCGGCAACAGACGTGGGAGGGCCAACGCTCTTCGCGTTCTCGCTTGTGTACATATCCTTCGAAAGGAGTACAGCCAGGCGATCGCTCTCTGCACCGAGTGCCTACAAATCCGGACCGACACGGGCGACAAATTAGGGAGAGCCGACGTCCTTCGCACTCTCGCCCAGGTACACCAACTTCGAGAGGAGTACACCCAAGCCTTCAAGCTGTACTCCGAGTCCCTGCAAATCTCGACCGACATCGTTTACCCAAAAGGGAGAGGCTCCGCTCTTCGGGGTCTTGCCGAAGTGCATTGGCTTCGAGACGAGTACACCCAGGCCGTCGCACACTATTCCCAGTGCCTAGCCATCTACACCGACCTCGGTTACAAGAACGGCATATCCACTGTGTCCTGGGACTTCGCCATCATGCATCTGTTCCATGGTAACTTCCGCCAGGCGATGGCGCTTTTCCCCACTCCCCTTAAAATGGGCTCAATCAATCATTTCTATGGGATCCAACGCTGGAGGGCATCGCGGGCGCGCATCGGGACCAAAGCCACCGCAGTCGCGCAACCTACCATTCTGGAAAATCTGCAGAAATTTTCTAGGAAATTAGAGTCACAGTGGTTGGAGTTTACGCGTCGAAGGATCCTCACGATGTCCGCTGGCTTATTCAAGCCAAAAAAGAGCCGCATGGTACTTCACGGGGACGTTTCGGAGAAATCATGATGTTGGTATTTGATGATGCTGGCCCATAGTTGATGTAATATACGCTTAATGCTGCTCCATGGATGATTCGTCTTGAATAGTGGTATTAATTGCTGCGGTTTGCGGTTCTCTCACTTCAACGTCTCAATAACCAGGTCTGCCTTCTGATCGCGAAAGCGCGTTTGATTTCTACGTAGCGAAAAAAGGATTATTCCCCAGAATGAAAGTGTCGGCGGTTTCGATTCGATAGTTGAATTGTCTGCAAGGACATCACATATTATTGATTTTAATACGACTGTTTCCTATGGCTTTCAGTGGATCGCATTATCCAAGCAATCCCTCGCCTTCCATCTTAGGATTGCGGATCGGATCCAGGTCACCAGAAGCCCCAAGCCCGCGGAATTCGTCGGTTAATCGGATTGTCCCGATGGAGGTAGTGGCTTCTTGTATCTTCCAAAATGCCCTTTTTGTAGTTTATTAGTCTATAATGAAATACTCGTAATCCATCCGCTGACGACGCGTCGTATTGAACGACCACGAGGATCACGACGCCTTCAGATCACCATTTTGACGTGTTGCCCGTCGACAACGACCCTACTGTACCTCCGCAGTACCCACAGGGCGACAACGCCAAGTATAAGGAGGTAAATAGTCTTGGCTTCGAGCGTTGTCACTAACATTGTTTCGAGATCCTCATTCAATTGTGGTGCCAAACAATGAAGATGAGGTCATACCTTCCCCATCAGTCGTAAGCCAATTCAAAACTCATATAGATCGTAGCGGCACCGAGCGCCATTTCCTCAACGGTTTAAGAAACACGTCCAATGCCGAACAAATATTTTGAAGAAACCCTTCGGCCATGTGACGAACCTGGCAACCACGTTGTACCGGGAAAACTCGAGCTCCCTAAAACCCCTTTCAGAAACCCTCTACGAAAGTAGCGGGAACTGGCCAGATCTTTCTACAAACACTCCTCCCAAGAAATTAGCCAGCTGCAGGAAGTTCATGTTGTAGTGTAGATAGTTTGGGCGTATTTGTTCGTCGCCCCTTTCAGTAATGTTTGTTTTGACTTAGGGACGAGTCTCTTTTCTCTAACTACGGTTGACTAAAGAGCTCGTCCAGGTATGTTATTACTACGTATTCGTACATAGAATATGAACTACGGTTGACTAAAGAGCTCGCCCAGACGTATGTCTTCAATAGTTCAAACCCGCCTCATGATCTCCATTTAGAAACCATTACCAAGTAGCGGGAATCGCTACACCTTTCGAATTCTATCACACCGCAAAAGATAATCGGTTTCATTTGAGCTCGATAATCCCCATCGCGGCCCTCATGGCCCCTTCCTTCATCCTCCCATAGGGAAATCTCCCTTTCACTCATAGTCTCATTGAATTAGCGCATTCATACTATCAGGACTTCCCCACTCAAACCACAGCGTTCGACGTGGATTCGGGCGCTCCGGGAAGGCCACACATCATTCTTCTTCTATCACTTAGTTTGTTGTGGAGATATCTAGACGTCGATAGCATTTTATACGACAGCAACCAAATCCCTGAGCCAACACTCGAAAGCCTGTCGAAAGTTAGTCGAATCCCCATTTGATTGGTGAGATATCCCGGAACAGATGGAAGGTGTCGATAACGTAAAGTAGTATCTGGGGCCGCCCAACCAGGTGATGACGAACTCAGTCGCGTTTTCAACATGCCAAACAAACCGGTGGTTCAAGTTGGCGTTCGCGGACGCCTCGCTTCCGTCACCACCCAATGCTCACGAAGATTCTGACTCTTGGTTCGCTTATAAAGGAATATGGAGTATCCAGCGAATTGCTTAGCGCTGTATAAGTTCGATCGCTTGATGGTAAGGAATACCAGATTCGGAACGAGTCAACGCGCCTGACGCCTACGCAGATCTTTTGCAGCCCTTCGGCCCCCGCCCCTACTGAAGAACGTTCATGGTTTCAGCGCTTCTCGGTCCTGATTGAACGACGTTCAAAAACCCACCCACTGGACTTCAAGCTCTGGCGGCTACGAACCACTCGGGTATGGCAGCCTGCGCGCTAATTTGGTCTCGATGACGCCAACTCCCGGACCACTCTACCAAATGTGGACCGGACACGACCCGAACGAACAAGGCTGTTTCCGCTGTTATTTCAGACCGGATCCTCGCTCTGCCACAACACATCTATACGTGACTCAAATCTCGATTCTGCCGACAGTAAAGCGGCGTTTTCTCCTTATGATGGGAGCGCTCGATGGGAGGCTTGAGGGTCGGAGTATCCTTACAGAGCTTGCCACTCGTAGACCCTTCATATGAGCTGTATCTTTGTCTGAGAGCTTGTAAGTCGTACCTGCCTCATATCATCGGATATCCTCTTACCCGCGTCCACGGCTTCCTTCCTGTTTCCTAACCAGCCGATGTCCCACCCCTCGAGCGCCCGTGCGAGGTTAATCAACACTCCGCTGGATTTGTAGCAAACATCCCCGTATATGGGATAGGGGTTGATACACTATAGCCGAACTTCCTCCGTACATGCATGAGATATTGTGCTCTTTGGTCCACGAATCAGTGCACTGTTGACCCCTAATCGAGTGCCGCCGGTTCGAATTTGCAGGTAAATTTAATCGGCGAGAAGTCTCCTTGTACTTCCAATGCGACGCCATATACTACAACCAACACTTCGTTTTGCTGTACTTGCGCCAAGAAGGTCAAGGTTCCGTATCAAATCGACGCTAAACTCTCGGCTGTACTCTGTCCTCCGCTCCCGTCTCTTCGCCGGAGCGTCAACCCCGAAGTGGTAGTCGATGCACCTTAGCTGAAGAGCCTAGATGAAGCGACTCCGATCAAACGCCACCTTCTTTGTCTTGGTGGGCTGTGAATTGGATGGCGCGCGTCCTAGGCTGTGGCGGCTGGGCGCTCATTTGAATGTGGACAACACCGGTGCCTGTTACGCGCGCATTGCATTCGCGGAAAGCGTCCTGGTGCCATAGATTCGACTGCCTCCGACAGGTGGAGTACGTGGCCATTCGGAAGCTCGGGGGCGTCGTTCAGACGTCTACAAAATATTCCAAAGGCAAAAGGGGACAGCATTGGGTAATGTCACTCCCTCGGGCACGTTGGCATCGAAGGGTATTTATAGAAAGCCGGGTTTTGAGTAGTGGGGACTCTGCTGTTCCTTTAGATTCTACACCATTCTTCACTCACCTCCCTCCCCTTTCTTTCCATTTCCCTGCATTCTCTTGTTGAAACACTTAGTTGAACGCCATCCCCTTTAACCTTTCTGTCCCTTTTTTTGCGACCGAGGGTGCTATGCCGAACGACGAACACAACATTGCAGCGACTAGTAATGCGCCTGTGTCTAATCGCGAAGACTCTTCTAGTACCCTTTAGCTCAGCGCAAACACGGTATGTATTTATTAGTCTTGTAAGGCACCTGAATTCTGACGAAGGAGCCGTCCGATAGAGAGCAAGGCTCGAAAAGCTTGCACCATGGCGAATCGATCCTGGGATGCTCACGTTCCCCAAAAACGGCCCCAACTTCGAGGGAGGGTATGCAGCAGTTTCGAAGGCCCTTTGGGCATCTTCAATCGATAATCCGAGAGACCAGGTCATGGACTCGAGCGCTAGAGACTTTCAGTCGAGCGATCGTATCGCAAAGGCAGAAGGCAACAACGGAGGTCAGAAAGCAGAGCAATGTAACGAGGAATCTGGCACAGAAGAAGTTAGAAGAGAGGGGCACGAACCTGACGATGGAACCACTGGACAGAAGGTCAGTGGCGATCCGGCCCTCCCGGATTCCCCGCGGCTTACCGGCGAACGATTCGTCAACTCCAACGTTATAGGCTGTTGCAGTCAAGAAGATGAAGATAAAAAAACCGGGTGGAGTAGTGCGGGTGCTGGGCGTAAGCATGACTCCTAGCTATCGCGTGGAGATTCGGGGCTGAGCATTTCTCAGTTGGCACTCAGAGAGGCGGAGTTCTTGGTCAAGCTTTCTCATGAAAACATTATTAAACTGAAAGGATTTGTGGAGGACGCGTTCAAGGAGGTGATCTGGCTAATCTTTCCATGGGAGAGTAATGGGACCTTGAAGGATTTTGTTGCCTCGCAAGATTGGGAGATTCCGGAGCGAATTGCGCTGGTAAGATCTTCCTCCTCCCACTCACAACACCTCTGAGAATCTGTGTTACAGATTTTCGACGTGACCAGAGGGGTGGAATATCTACACAGCAGAGAAGCTCCCGTATGTCATGGAGACCTCAAATCCGTAAGTTGGCATCTGTCGATGACGAGACCCCTACCAAACGTTGATATATACGTTGCAGATCAACATCCTGGTCAGCTCAGAATGCCGTGCGGTAATCACTGACTTTGGCTCCGCTCATCATCCGGTTGCCAAGAGTCCCAATAAGGCGACTGAGCGAATATTAAAGGAACCTCAGCATGAACCGTCAATCGAAGCAACGCTCTGTCCCTCCACCAATACAATTACCCTAACTTGCCACCATTACACGCTTCGCTGGGCCGCTCCAGAGCTGTTAGAAGATGACGAAGCCACCCTTGCAACCGATATCTGGGCGCTGGGATGTGTGGCTTACGAGGTGAGCTTCACTCCTACGCCAAATCGTTGACAGTCGGGGCTCAATAAAAAGCGCTGACATAGGTCATGACCAACTCAATTCCATTTCAAGATGTCAAGGATGCTATGGTGATCAAGCGCGTGGTTCGAGGGGACCTGCCTTCCATCTCCAGCGACGCCCGAATGCTGCTGATTCAAGCGCTTTGTACTCTCATGGGGCAGTGCTGGAGCACTGATTCCAGCAAGCGACCGACAGCTGAAGCCTGTAGAAACGCATTATATTGGATGGTAAGCATTCCAGTTTCCAGCCATTTGCAAGCAACTGAACTACTTTTGATACAGCCAATGATCACTCCAAACCCAGAACGCAAAGCAGGGGCATCGAATCTCAAAGATCGCTCCGCGGAGCTCCTGATACAGCTGGGAAGTATGCATTGGAATCAGGGTGACTATCCCAACGCGTCCAAGTATTACGCCCAGGCTTTGGGTGTCTACTCCAGCAGAACCCACAAGGAAGGAAAAGCGAACACGCTCCTGGAGCTAGCTAGGGTACACAGGTGCCAAGAGAAGTACAGTCACGCCATCACGTCTTACAAAGAAGCGCTGGAAATTCACACCGAGCGCGGAGACAAACAAGGGAGAGCCTCCGCTCTTTGGGGTCTCGCTTCGGTGCATCGGCTTCGAACCGAGTACAGCCAGGCCGTCACATTCTACTCCCAGTGCCTAGAAATCTGGACAGAGATCTGCGACAGACAAGGCAGAGCCGATGCCCTTTGGGGCCTCGCGGACATCCACCGGCTTCGAAACGAGCACAGCCGAGCCGTCGCATTGCACTCCGAGTGCCTACAAATCCGGACCGACATCGGCGACAGACAAGGGAGGGCCTCAGTCCTTCGCAGTCTCGCCGAGATCCATCGCCTGCAAAAGGAGTACAGCCAGGCTATGACGCTCTTATCCGAAGCGCTGAAAATTGCTATCGAACTCGGCGATAGATACGGGAGAGCGTTCACTTTGCACCGCATGGCCGATGTGCATCGCGACCAATATGATCATAGGAAGGCAATCCATTATTATGAGCAGGCTGCTGACATCTTTAAACAAATTGGGCACAGTAACGAAGTTTTAGTCTTGCAGCGGGCAGCTGATCTGCGTCTATTAATGGAACAAGGAGTTGCATGAGGTGTTGGAGGTACATCATTCGGTGAACGTTGGATGGGATGTTGATCATCGTCCACACCACCACAGTTTACTAGGTGTTAATGTAAACGTCTTTTTGCCTTACAAATTGTAAATTTTACGCGGTTCGGCTTGTGGTGAGATTAATTGGTGTTTTTTTTGCAACTCGATTTATCTTCAACCATGGCAACTTCTTCATGCTCCCCCCCCCCTCCATCGGCTCATCTCACCCCGTGAGTCGAGACCGTGAAGGGAAGGTCGAACTACGAGGGGATGCGCTGTATGTTAAGAGCCTTCGTGTAAATACCTGCCAAAGGCACATTGATTCGCGCTGTTGGAAAGGGTCGTTGGGTGGTGCGGGAGCACGGCTATATCACATGCTGGCACGTTCTAGTGATGACCGAGGCCCGATCAAGAGATGGAGGGCAAGCTGGTGGAAGACCCCGGGAAGTGCGGTTGCTGAATGTTTCATGATTTCATCGCCTTATTTGATTTTGGCGAAATTCCCTCGGTGAATGGTATGGCCTATCACCAACAGGGGCTATGCGTGACTTTGCGCGAGAAGTTGATCGGGGCGACGAATCTCACCTTGAGTCATCCAGACTTCGGCGAAACGTTCGAAACGCAAACAAGTCACTTCCGCACGCTCGCCGCGTCATGGAGGAAGGCATATATTGACCCAAATTTCAAGCGGTGGCGGCGTTTTCTGACGCTCCACCAATCCTCTCCCGTCATCCCACATTATTCCGTTCGCTTGCAACCACCACGAAGCCTATACAGAGTTTACCTGTCCTCTCCGTCTTGTCCCTTCGCGATCAAACGGTCCAATGCCGCACAACGAACACAACCCTGCCGATAACATTGCGCCTGATTCTAAACCCGGAGAGTCTGCGAGCGCGATACAGCTCAGCAAGAACACGGTACAAGGTTTCTGGTCTTATTTAGCAGCCTCACGATCGACTGACTGTAACAAAAACCTCCGGTAGATACGCCGGCTGAAAAAGCTTGCCCCATGGCGAATCGATCCTGCGTCAATCGAATTCCCGAAAGACGCCTTCAGATTTGAGGGAGGGTATGCAACGGTTATAGGAGGACTTTTGGCCTCTTCAGCCGACGATGCCAGAGACCAAGTCGGGAAGTCGAGCGGCGGAACCATTAAGCCCTATAATCGTATCGCAAAGTTGGAAGGTGACAGCGAGCGTCGAGACGCAGAAGCCAATAGCAATCAAACGAACCATGAAGTTAAAGAAAGAGCTGAAGGACAGGAGCAGCGATCTGATGGTGAACGACAGTGGAAGGTCGGTAGTGATCAACCCCTCTGCGCTTCCTCGGTGAACTGCTGAGTTGCTCCTCGTTTCCGAGGCGATAGTCTGTAGCAGTAAAGAAAATGAGGCCGAAAGCGCCAGATGACTCGGCGCAATTGTTGAGTGTAAGCAAGGTCCGTTCGCATCGCGTAGGCTTTCGGCATTAAGCTTTCATCAGTTGGCACTCAGGGAAGCGGAGTTCTTGGTCAAGCTTTCTCATCCAAACGTCATCGAACTTGAAGGATTCGTCGAAGACATATCGAAGAAGATGATCTGGCTTGTCTTTCCTTGGGAAGAGAATGGTACTTTGAGGGACTTTATCGCCTCGGCTGACTGGGAAATCCCTGAACGCATCTCGCTGGTACGAGCTCAGTCCCTCCTTGTCGCCAACATCTAAGACCTTGCATTGCAGATTTGGGACGTGGCAAGAGGGGTGGAATATCTCCACAGTAGAGAGCCCCCCATATGCCATGGCGACCTGAAATCCGTAAGTCGCGACGTATGGGGCAAACTGCACATTGCAAACATGAGCACATGCTTTACAGGTCAACATCCTGGTGAACTCTGAGTTTAGCGCGGTAATTACCGACTTTGGCTCCGCTCATTATTTGGTCGTCAAGAGTCCCAATGAGGAAAGAGAGCGAGCTCAGCACGAGCGTCAATACACAGTGCCGGTCGAAGCAACGTTCTGTCCCTCGACTAATACCATTACCCTTACGGGCGTCAACTATACGACGCGTTGGGCCTCCCCAGAGCTGCTAGAGACGAACGAGCCTAGCCTTACTAGCGATATATGGGCATTAGGTTGGGTTGGTTACGAGGTAAGCTGAACTTCTCGCTCGTTCAACAGCCGAGACTCACAATTTGGCGCGGAAATAGGTCATGACAGGCTCTCTTCCATTTCACGATGTTCAAGAGACCGTCGTGGTCACGCGCGTTCTATTAGGGGACCTCCCGTCCATCTCAAATGATGCCCGAATGCTGTTGATTCAAGCGCTTTGCACCCTAGTACGGCAGTGCTGGAGCATCGACCCCAGCAATCGACCAAAGGCTGAGGACTGTAGAGGAGCATTGCGGTGGATGGTGTGTAATACGGGTTTGCCGTCATTTGCACGCAGTTGACCAGACTTCGAAACAGCCGATGGTCACTCCAAACCCAGTACGCACAACAGACGCGGCGAATCTCGTGGATCGCTCTGCAGAGCTCCTGATGAAGCTTGGGTGGTTGCACCGGGAGCAAAGTGACTATCCCAAGGCGTTAGAATATTACACCAAGGCTTTGGGTGTCTACACCGATATGGGCGACAGGAAAGGAGAAGCCAACGCTTTGATGTTTCTCGCCAACACACATCTATTGCAGAGCGAGTACAAGGAGGCTTTTAGGTTTTATTCCGAGTGTCTAGTCGTCTGGGCCGAAATCGGCGAGAGGCAAGGAAGAGCCGGCGCTCTTTGGGGTCTCGCAGAGGTGCATCGAAATCAGTACAAGTACAGCCAGGCCTATGCACTCTACTTGGAGTGCCTACAAATCTGGGCCGACATCGGTGACAGACGTGGGAGGGCCATCGCTCTTCGCGGTCTCGCTTTGGTACATGTGCTTCGAAAGGAGTACAGCCAGGCAATCGCTTTCTGCACCGAGTGTCTACAAATCCGGACCGACGCCGGCGAGAGATTAGGGAGAGCCGACGTTCTTTGCACTCTCGCTCAGGTACATCAACTTCGAGAGGAGTACATCCAAGCCCTCCAGCTGTACTCCGAGGCCCTGCAGATCTCGATCGACATCGGTCACAAAAAAGGGAGAGCCTCCGCGCTTCGGGGTCTTGCCGAAGTGCATCGGTGTCGAGGGGAGCACACCCAGGCCGTCGCACTCTACTCTGAGTGTCTAGCCATCTACACCGACCTCGGTTACAGAAATGGCATATCCATTGTGTCCTGGGACCTCGCCATCCTGCATCTGAGTCAGCATAACTACCGCAAGGCAATGGCGCTTTTCCCCACTCCCCTTAAAACGGGCTCAATCAATCATTTCTATGCAATCCAACGCTGGAGGGCATCGCGGGCACGCATCGATACCAAAGCCACCGCAGTCGCGCAACCTTTCATCCGGAAAAATCTACAGAAATTTTCCAGAAAATTAAACTCACAGTGCTCGGAGTTTACGCGTCGACGCATACTCACGACGTCTGCTGGTTTATTCAAGCTAAAAAGGGCTGCATGATATTTCACGGAGACGTTTCGGAGGACTTATGATATCAATATTTGAGGATGCTAGCCCGTAATTGATGTAATATACGGTTAATCCTGCTCCATTTATTATTCGGCTTGGATTGTGGTATCAGTTACTGTATGAATGTTTCCTATGGCTTTTAGTGGATCGCATTATCCAAGGAATCCGCCGGATTTCGTCCTGGGATTGGGGATTCGGATTGAGCTCACCCGAGGCCCAAGCCAGCGAGCCGAATCCGTCGGTTGGTCGGATTGTTCTGATGGAACGAGTAGCTGGTCGTATCAAAATGCCCTTTTTGTAGTTCTGGAAATGACTATCTTGCTGTGATAGATGAGGATTGCGAGTCTAGATGGTGTTCGTTCAACTTACCCTCCGATTCCCACTCTCAGAAACACATCTGACATCGACCCCCTCACCGTGAGTCTATTGGATTTAGTGATTTCCGCGCCGAATGCGCGGACGAAAATAGCAAATAGTACTGCTGAAACCGAATAGTGCAAGTAAGTCGCGTAATCAAGCATCTGGCAAAATGAGAGAACAGTCTGGATCGAGCCGGGTCTCTGAGGTCTCATCCCGTTAGCGCGGTGCTATCCGTTCCATTTAGGGTGGATCAGACTGTATAGGCGGTCGTAAGGAATCTAGATATTCCAAATTTAGTCAAACGTAACGATTTATGTAATGGATGTGATCTTTCGATTCTCCGGGCTTAGCGTGATGTTAATGCGCCGGAGAGTCAAGGGGAAAGTCGGACGGCGGTGTTTACACGGACGTTGCGCAGTTCGCGCCGAAAGGGGTCAACAATCATTCAACCCCTCTTGG
>WSTX01005364.1:0-24556 GCA_019633405.1 Tulasnella sp. 408 | reverse complement strand
GAATGAGGAACAAACCTCCTCATTCCGTTGTACTTAAATACTAAGGAGTGGCTGTATCTAGAATAACCCGGAATGGTAAAGAATGTGGTAGAACATCATAGAATAGGATGACGCGTGGCATGAGTAAGAAAGGCATGGATGCAACGAGGGGATTGGTAACGAGCGTGTGGTGGTAATGAGGCAGCAGATGATCGGAGAGGTTGTGGGGAAGGAATCATGTGGTGGGGAAACGCGAGGCACGTGACAGTGATGTGGCGAGGTCGTCACAGGTTTGAGACTTATCGCAAACCCGCCCACTGATGCACATGGTGTGCGATCCAAACTCGTACTTGGGGCCAGAATGTAGGTGTCCCACGGTTGGTGACCCATGGCTTCTACTCATAGCTTGCCACTATCGCTCATCGACGTCTGTTGGTGGCAGCAAGAGGGAAAATGGCACATGGCTAACTTGTTCAGATTTGCCAAAGAGGTAGAGAGATGATCCATTGATAACTAATGGCCAGTACAACCCCACTACTATAGCAAACAAGACCTAGATTCGAATCTGGACGACGACCAGAACAAGACAACCATGAGACCAGCATCTGCGATCGCCCCCTGCTTATTCAGCCTGACAGATGCTGGCTAGGGCAAGGAACTCGCCACCTGAAGGCCCCTTGATCATCCAATACACATACTCCTAGGAGGGTTTTGGTCGGTTATGAGGTTACATGAGAGGCAGGGGTCACAAGATAGCTTACTGTGTGAGAGACCATATGGCCCACAAAGCTCCCCATAAGCCTGTTATTGGCTGGGGCACCTCGCCTGTAGACTGGATCACCTATCATGGGTGTGGAGTTGTCGAGATGGTTGAAGATGACCGAGAGTGCAACGTCCCCAACTGATCGTACAGAGGTGACATGGTCGACTGAGGCCCCTAAGAGCCTTCTAAGCCATCGGTGCTGGTGACGGCGCAACTCTGGTGAGAGCATGAGTTCAGAAAAGATGAGATGCTGTTGGGGAGGGGCAGAGAACGTTGGCAAAATTTGAGTGATGGAGGAACTAGGGGAGCGCATGTCGGTGGGTGGGGGTAACGTTTTATACCCCTCCTGATCCTGCATTGATCCGGCTGACGCAACGAATCTGGTATTGTTTGCTATAGTAATGGTGGAGTAAGGGCTAGGAAGTATCACGGTGTGTGCTTGAAAAGGAAAGACCTGTCAGGCTTGGTTGCCCAGTTCGGGACAGTTGGCAAGGGTCACATGCGTGTAATTTGCAATAGGGGGGTGTGGGCTGCCTTTCAATCGGATGTCTGGGATGCCTTTGGTGCTTGTAGGTTGACATGTATTATGGTGAAAATGTGAGGGAGTGTGATTGGGGTAGATATAATGAGTGTTGGGAATTGTTAGGGAACCGTGGGAATCGCCGCCGGCGATTCTACTTTCCCTTTCCCGGTTTAGATTAGCTGTCGCGCATGTTTAATTAGACCTTTATTTTGTCGCGTTCTAATTACATGATGTATTCGTCCCTAGTAATGTACTCGGGCCGAATTAATCATGGTTCTTTGAGGTTCCCTTTGTTTCTTTCCTAATTTGGGAAACCGGCACGCCTCCGAGCCATTTCCCTTTCTGATTCGCCACACTGAGTATTTCCCGCGTGTCGAATCATTCCTACGAATCATTTTCTTTATTCAATGTACGCCTTTTGACTCGCCTGGGCGTCTACACTCGCTTAACGAGTTAGACGCGCGCGTCACGTGATTCAGACGCGGGCTTGTCGCCGAGAGAACAGCTCGCGACTGGCACTCGCTGCCGTTCACTAGAACGTCAGCAAGCGTAGTAGCTTATAGTAGAATGCTCTAGAATACTCTAGCTAGTTCTTAATTAGTACATAAATACGGCCGAGGGTACAGGAATGGTACCTCGTCCTCCTTTCGCCCTATCATCCTACAGCTAAAGTGCGGCCACCCTCGTTCGCTTATCATCGACAAATAAGCTCCCTCGTTCTCCTGTCATCGACAAACAGGTAACCTCGTTTTGACTTGTCGCGATAAACAAGTCACTCACTTAGCGCGTCTCAGACGCGTTACCTTAATAGGAAACCGCGCTACTCGATTCGCGCACGTTTTCTACCACGTGCATTTCACACGAAGTACTTAGAAACCTAGTGATACTACTTTTCTAACTACTACAAGTCTCGGTGAGCGGATCACGTCCCTTGTGCATCCTCGCGCGCGTTCCAGACGCGCTACCTTACTAGGGAATCATGCTACTCGATTCGCGCACCCTTCCCACCACGCTAATCTCGCCCAAAGTGCATAGGATCTTAGTTCTACTATTTTTCTAGCTACTCCAGGCTTCAGCGAGTAATTCGCGTCCCTCGCGCATCCTCGCGCGCGCCTCAGACGCGCTCCCTTCAGACGCGCTCACCAGAGAACGCGCAACGCCACCAGCTGTTCCCACGCCTATACCCCCATCCAATACACCCTTCCCACTTGACTCTTTTACCTCTTGACTCTTCATAACCGTTCCCAGTCTCCCTTCGTACAAGGTAAAACTTTTATTACAAATTCTAGCTACAGAACTACTAATACAGAATCCCCATACGCTTGCCGCGCGGCGACTTCACGTTCCCACGGTTAGGAACACGACACCGCGCAACAAACGCGCTCGCAACAGGAATAGTACTTGCAAGATTACACTCAGTTCGCCCTATGACTGCCTGTGGCCAGCAGCTTCGGTCCCTGCACTGGGGCGTTGACTGGTGTCGTCCCCGAAGGCTTAGGTGAAGCTTAATTGTTGTGTCATGTGGGAGGCCCTGAGCCTAGGCTCCTAAATTGTGCCGGTCATGGTCCATACCGATCCCAACAGGGCACGATGATGGTGCACTCAGAGAGATGGGCAACGGTAAGGGGTAACACAAGCACCAAATCCCCAAGTACGATGATGGTACTGTTATGTGTGTGCGATGATGGCACTGTTTTGTGCGATGATGGCACTCTTTGCGCGATGACGGCGCCCTTTTTGTGATTAAGGCACTGTTTGCGCAGCGGCGGTATCCGCATGCGATGATGGCATGTGATGGCCGACCCATGGTGTGAGCGCAATACATTTAATCGGCTCGAGGGTTGATCATTTATTTATTTATTTATACCCAGAACCCGGTATGGTAAGGGTGATGGGTCTTCTCAGCAGTATTATTTTGCTTTTGATCCCGCGACCTTTGTCATTCGTTTTACGTGTGCTGAAGAATAGAGTCGTCGATAATTTTTGCTTTTGATCCGGAGTACTTTGTCATTCGTTTTACGTGTGTTGAGTATACAATTAAGTGTAGGCGCCTTCCACCGTCACTCCGCACTTCGCCCATTACTAATTCTCTTCTCGTCATTGTTTTCTCGCTTTTTTTTGTGCTGGCGTGGTTCCGTTCTCGTCATCTCGTTTCCTTTTGCGCCCACTCCAGTTCCGGGAACCCTCGAGGGGTGCCAATCAGGTCCCACGGGAGACGCTCCCAGACCTGGCGGCTCTGGGCAACCGTAACGAGTTGTACACTTGCGCCTTTGACAGTCTGCTCGGCGCACCTCGTTCTCCAAGGAAGAGAGGAAAGACTGCTGACCAATGCAAACACTGCGAGCATCTGCGGCGGAGTAGATGCGTCGGCTCGCGGACATAGCGGAGTAACCACATGAGCGGTCCGTTGTTCCCGAAACGCTCCATTCTCCGTTCTCCATTGTCCCAATTAATCGACACACAACCTCAACATCCTCTCGACGTTTTTCTTTACCCACCATCCATCCCCTTGCGTTTACCAACCGGTGTGGGGGGGTGCTTTGGTGTACCCCCCCTCACGCTCAGCCTGGTGCACCTGGGACCCTTACAAATGTCCAGTCCCGGTGCCCAGCTTCCCCCACTTGGGTACACGCTAAGGGGATGCCCTAGCACACGATATCTTGTAGGATAAAATTATCATTCTAATTATATTTTCCTCGTTTCTCAATTTGATCATGGAGCTGACCGGAGCGAGCAAGATAGGAATTGATTTCCACCGAAACGTGCCGTCCGACCTCAACAGGACCCCTCCACGGTGCACCAAGTAGAGTCGGGGACAAACGAACGCAACCGTCCTAGCGAACGGTTTGGTTACAATGAGATATTATATTACTTTAAGCGGACCTATGTAATAGAATGCATATAGCTACTTACGACGCCACGGGTGGCATTCGACCCAACGACAAAATGAAGAGATACGCTGCGTTCCAACTCAACGAGGGAGATCTTGTGGTGGTGGAGTTGGCGCTCAAGAAGTGGTCGGCCCAAGGAGAAACCGCCGAGCATGGCTCTTACGACCTGAAAGGTGTTCTGCTACTCCGCAAGAGAACCGCTGCGGATGAAGTGGGTGTCGAAAACGCGACGGCAGGACCAATCAGAAATGCGCTCTAGTTCGTCTTTCTATGATACTCTGAACGCGACATCGTGACTAAAACTTATGTACACTCTACAACTGTAATATATCGAATCTCAGCGAAGCCTTAAACCGCATAAAAGACGTTCTGGGTGCCCCGCGCGCAAGCGTGGCCCTAACAATATCAAAGTAGTGGCAGGGAGAAAATAAGGCATGATGACATTCTCCGATGGTCGGGAATATCAGTCCTTCTCCGGCTCGGGCCGCGATTCAGTCCAGCAATTGTTTTTGCCCGATGTGGTTAGACTCGGAACACGCACCTGGTCTTAGCTCCGCATCTTATGGGTGGAGCGGGGGGGAACCCGGTCTGCTGGATATATCCGGGCGTCCCGATTGTCCGTTCAGTCCGAAAATTTCCGACGCACCGAGTGGCTTGATGTGGTTCGTGCTCGGTGGGGTGATGTTGCGTAGTTGAGCTGATAACGAAGTAGGATGATTGTGCGAGGAAAAGGAGCGGTTTGCATATGCAAGATTAGATAGAGACAAGTGGGGGTGTTCGGTATACCTGTTTGGGACACCGGTGAACCGTGAGATATTGCCGCGAGCCCCTTTCGCGAGCAGCTCTACTAACTTCGTCAGTACTGGCGCCCTCTCTCTGCCTCGGCTTTCCCCCTCCCCTTCCCATCCTCTCCCCTTCCCCTCCCTCCGCCCACCATCTCTGTTAAACTGTCTGCATAGAAAGTATCGCTCTCCACCGCAGTTGAGGAGTGCGGGGTAATGTAAATAATGTAAACAAACGACACATTGCACATTGAATTCATTCGATAGGACATGCCCCACCCACATGTGACAACACTTCCGCCGAGACTTCAATCTGGTTTTACATGAACGTGTTCTATGCATGTACTTACTCGATTACATTGTCCTCCGATAGATTGCTCGACCACGTCATCGTGTATCTGTAGGCCTCGTTCTCGACGTCAGGTGAGCTAAGTTTCAGTCCGGTAGAGGACGATACGAGGAGAAGCTGAAGAAATTCACGGCCGGCATTGTTGTTCAGGTCTATGGCCGTACACCAGGGGAGTCCATTGAAAGGGGCTCTCTCCACGCCGTAGCGTTCGATGGCCTCTAGGATGGGTAGTAAGAATTTCCGGCTCCTTGCCGAGCTGCCCCAGCACGAAGGAACCTGGAAGGCGGGGCTGACTGTGGTTTCGACCTGAATTGCTTCACCAAACTCCTTGGTCGCCGAGCTAGTATCTGGATGTGTAGGACTTATTGAGAATAAATGGTTCCAAATAATGGTTTACTTCCTGTGCTGTTGTGGAATCCGCCTGGCCTTCATCCATCGTTGGATTTTTGGTGGGCGGGAACGTGAGACGCGCCAACTTGTCTATATTTTTTCGGGAACCCACTTGCACCACAAGCTATACGACCACGTGCAGAAGCTACACCGTCGAATCCCGTTAATGCAATCTCCTCCAAGAGCTCCATCTCCCGACACCGTCGATCAAGCAATATCTTTACTACTCGGGAGCATCCGCAAGAATAGTGACACGACGGAAAGGTGGGTAATAGAGTCAAGCCCTCTTCATTTGTCCCTCACACCTCTATATATCGTTCTAGTAATCCCACAGAGTATGCTAGGGAAAGGGAAATCGCTGAGCTGGAGCTCGCTGCTTCTACCACCCACGACGAGCTTCACCTTCGAGCTGCTCTACTAAAGCGCCAACGTAACTCCTTCCGATGGATCTATCAGCTTCCTCAGAAAATCTTCACGGAGATCCTTATCATTGACATCATAAACTCCGACTCAGAGGAACTGGCTGTATTCACCCCTCAACCGAGTTCGCAGGTCACCCATCCAGCAGCTCCTCGCAGAACTTAACTTTGCAGCATATCGCATCGTTTCCTCCAAACAATTATGGGCACACCACGTATTTGGTCTATCATCCGCTGGGGTAGAGATCACCATACTCGCTGCCTCCAAATGTCGGCCCAAGCACCATTGTCGATACGATGCTGGGACTACGACAGAATGAAACTCCGATCACCGGGAGCCATTAACGACTTCTTAAAAGATGTTTGGGACCATTCCTGGAGATGGGAAGCATTATCACTTCGCTTAGCCTTCGACGCGAGGCGCCTGCAGTTCCTAGAATTTTCCGCACCGCAAATCCGTGACCTCACTGTAGAAAACTCTTCACGTGGGTTTGGAGGGATGCTTGCAGGATACGAATTTGGAGAGATGCATGCAGAATCCAAAACGCTAACATGCGTTCTCAAGATCTTAGGAAATCCGACACTCCGTCACCTCTCCCTTGAAGGAATCGGCCTTCAGTGGAACGACCTCGGCTTCTCTCGCCTCAGATATTTATCACTATTGAGGATACATGAAGGAGCCCCAAGTCTACAAAAACTTTTGGAAATCCTAAAGATGGCTTCCGACCTGGAACAACTGGCATTAGACGCGGTCGAGATCATCAACTCGAGCGACGAGCAGGAATTGGACATGCAGCCCATCCACTTCTCATCTCTCCTTTCACTAAGGCTTGAGGATTTACCAGCGGGATTAGCTGAATATCTCATCAGGGCTATCCGGTTCCCTCAGCTCAAATCGATGCGGGTTCGCGGGCGATTCGTCGAGCATTTCGAAAACTCAAACTCGGACCAGAATCCCTATCACCATCTCTTCCTAATTCTCAACCCTATATTATCCTCTTCTAGGCGAGGTCTCATTCTGTCAAATGAAACATCATTGAACTTCCTGTCCTTGAACGCGAGGCAATGGGCCGAGACTGCCGTCGAAAAGACTGCAAGCCTTGTAGTTGAGGTTGAAGATCCGCTATCAGCAGTGCAAAAAGTGGCCTATTTTCTTACATCGAACCACATTCTCGTTCCTCTCACGATCGCTGCCAATGGGTATAATCGCGCCTTTGATGCCACATTACCACCAACTCCCTCCTTCCCGGCAGAAGTCCTCGAGAAGCTTCCGACGGTCACCCATATCTCCGCTCTTGTGTTAGTCGATGCACTGAACATTATGAACGTCCTTGGAGCCATCCGGCGGGACGATGAAACTGGGAGATTCGGATGGGCCTGCCCGAAACTAGAGGTGCTCGATTTCGGCGCGGTGGATGGACTGACGTCCGAACACCGTGAAGCGTTCCTAGGGCGCGGTGAGTACCTGGCCGACTCTTCCCACAGTGCTGGAAGGGATGAATGAGTAGCGCCCCCCACCGCACGCCCATTGCATAGGTTTCAGGGACCTCCGTCCAGGAAAGGTGGATTGGACGACTTGCCCAATGTAATGACTCATTGTGTTTCATTTCCCCGCATTGCTATAATTGCCGATATCTCGTGGAACCCGTACGTGAGATGTATGGTAGCCTACTTAAGTCTCGCCCTTGCACCACAACGGGCTCGACGATATCGACAAGTGCAACCATCGAACCCGTGAATGAACGCGCATCACCAGCTACCGCCTCCTGAAGCAATCGAGCAAGCGATATCCGTACTTCTTGGGAGCTTCCCGGGCCGAGGCGGACATCCTGATAGGTCGGAAACGTGGGTGATATATTACACCTTCTCCACTTATCTCTCACTCTTTCACAATCACAGCGACGCCAATAGGTATACTCTGGAAAGGGAAATTGCCGAGCTGGAGCTCTCTGCATCTGCTATCAACCAAGAGCTCCTTCTTCGAGCAGCTGGGCTGAAGCGCCGCCTCAACTCTTCCCAATGGATCTACCAGCTTCCTGAGGAAGTCTTCGCCGATATCCTCGTGATCGATGTCCTAGGCTTTGGCTTTGAGGAGAAGAAACAGCAAAGTAGAACCGTTTATGTGGGCCAACCCGAACCGGCAGTTCGCCGAGCCCAACTTTGCAATGTATCACATCGTTTCCTCCAAACAGTGATGAACACCCCACGCATTTGGTCCGAAATCCAATGGCGACGAGACGACCATCTTCGCCTCCTGATGTCGGCGCAAGCCCCTCTCATGATACGATGCTGTGAGTGGGACCCAATAATACTCAAGATACCAGGAACAATGGAAGAGTTCTTAAAGGCCGTTTGGGAGCATTCAGAGCGGTGGAAGACGCTATCACTCGACCTGCAGCTTGATGGAGGGTGTCTTCCCTCTCCCGAATTTCCGGCACCGCAACTTCGCGACCTCTACATAGCCAACCGTTCATACCTATTCCGGAGATCTCTCGATTTCATTCCCCACATGATCAAGATTTCCGGAAATCCTTCACTCAGGAACCTTGCCCTTACTGAAACGAGCCTTCAGTGGCATGGCATCGACTTCTCTCGTCTCAAATCGTTGTCACTCGACAGCATCCAACAAGAGCCCCCAAGTCTGGAAAACCTTTTGGAAACCCTTATGATGGCTTCTTGCCTAGAATCCCTGTCGCTCCGCAAAGTCAACACCGTCAGCTTGAACAAAGTGCCGCAGTTGGAGTGGCAGCCCATCAACCTTAATTCTCTTATCACCTTATCAATAGAAGAGATGCCAAGTGGGCTGGCTGATTACCTCATTACAAGAATCCGAGCGCCTCGGCTCAAAACAAGCAACGTTCACGGGTTATTCCTCAAGCACCTCGAAAACCTGAACTCGGACCAGAATCCCTATCACCACTTCTTCCGCGTTATAATGCCGACACTGGCCGCCCAGGGATCCATAAATGTTGCACTGTACAATGATATATTCTCCAAGGCTGTCTCCCTGGGACCGCCCTTGGGGCCCCTTGCGGTGCCCCGGTCAGTCGGCGCCGCCATAAGGACTGCAAGCTTCGGCATGGAGGCCGAGAGCCCGGTCCGGGGGGTGGAAGCAATGGTTGAGTTCCTTATGTCGTATCGCATCGATTGTCTGACAGTAATGGCCAGTGGGCGTTATCTTCCACCGCCTTCATCCGAGTCTTCCTTCCCAGCGGAAGTTCTCGGAAAGCTCCCGATGGTCACGAAAATTTCCGCTTGCATACTAGTCGATGCGTTGAACATTCTGAACTTTCTTGGCACTCCTCGGCGGGACGAGGGAACTGGGCAATTCGGGTGGGCCTGCCCTCAGCTGGAGGTGCTAGCCGTGGAAGGGACTGCAGGTTTAACACCGGATCACGTTCAAACATTTTTAGATGCACGGTATGGGGATGGGAGTCCGCTAATTATCGACGGGCAGGTTGTACAGAGGCCTCGAAGAGTGCGTTTTGAACATCATTCTCTCATACCAGAAGGCGCACCGGTATACGTACAATCCATCCCATCATCACCAGGCTCACCGGCACCACTCTTCCCACCACCAGGCGCACCGATACCAGTCGTCGTAAATTTCCCCTAGTATAGTGGTTACGCAATACATTATGCTTGTGATCCGTGCAACATTACTAATGGGATGCAGTGATACAAAGAGTTGTATGGGCGCAATCCAATAACGGCAGGTCTGTGTCACTCTGAAGCAGCAACAACCACGAGCCATTTCCATCGGCCTACTTAGATGCAAGAAACACGGGGATTCGACCCTTCCGCCAGCGTTGGGCGTTTAATCTTCAGCTGCGATCCGTAGGAGGCAATCCAAGAAGTGGTTTCATTCGAGAAATACCTTGATCTAGACATCAGGTCAGTCAAGTTTTAGTCCGATAGAGGACGATATGAGGAGAAGCTGAAGACGTACCCTGACTTGTAAGGTAATGATCCACTGAAATCGACCGTGAGGTATCGGTACGTGCAATAGTCGCAAGCACCGATCAACGCTCCCTTGAAGGTCCAAATACCATGTGTCATTGGGATTTATTTCCCCGCGCATCTGTTGCTTGCGATGAGCCTATTTCATACGAGCAAACTCCGCTTCGCTCCGGCGTGCTACCTGGCTCAAATCATAAATGGTTTGCCACCGACTTGCGGGTAACATTGAGATGCGCTTTCGGCGGTATAACCTTGAAAAATATCTCAGCTTTGTTCAACATATGAGCCTTAGGCGTGTTGCCGGGTTGGCGGTTAGGCCTTACAATCTCGGAGCACCCGAAGCAATCAGCTTCCCTCACATGTACTTCAAGAGCTTATGTGGTCTCAGTGAGAGAATTTAACTCTAGTTGCCAGAGTATTACACTTGAGTCAAGCTCTGAATTTGACTCTTATTGTATAGGGGAACACGGGCTAGTGAGCCTTTAAGGACTTCCGAGCAAAGTAGCCCCTAGTACCATAGCTCGCCATGGCGCGAATAGACGCTATCAAACGACTTTATTATATGCTCTAGGCGATAGAGTCTTAATAGCTATCGCAGCTCGGTTCAGAGGAGCCTTAGGCGGGTTTGCGAGCTGGAGAAAAGGCCGTACGACCTCGGCCTGGTAGTAGCACCTAAAGCAATTTGCCACCTTTAGCACATCCTGTGAGTTCCATATAGTCTCAGTGAGAAGGTAACGCCAGTGACCAAGGTATTACAATTGAGTCAAGCAGTTAAAACCATATAGATAGTATTACATGGGCTGAAAGTCGGGTGTGATGCGGATCCACAGCTCCCAGTCACATAAGTCTAGGAGTACAAAAACAACGCAGCTAGCGGCGAGTGACGGGAGGCGCTTTCCATTAGGTGATTGCTTGATCCTGAGGCCGGTAGCCAGATATGGGACGGCAGCCTCAGTTTTGCATGGTGGTCTCAGCAAACCGTTATGCCTCGGTGCCGCATTGCACATTCAGCCCCGTGGCGCAGGGACTTGCGGAGCCACGGGTCGAGGAGAGTTGAAAAGAGCCATTGAATCAACGGAGGCGTTGAGGAGGGACCCCACCGATCGCTTTCGGAACCGCGCCTAGCGCGACGGACTTCATAGCAAGGGCGCTGATGAGCCAATCAGCGCACGGGAGCGATCACGCTTCTTGACTGCGAAGCCCCCAGCAGCCAATCGCGTTGTGTATACCTAACTAACGGTTGCCGCAAAAGCAGCTGGAATGTCACATCTCGATAATATAATTAATAACAAGGGACATCACAAACAACACCATACAAGTTCAGTCGTAGCCACAGGGCCCGTCCTGGTGACCTATTGGAAAGCTCTAGCGAACTATTAGCGGGAGGGCTAGGATCGTGCTGTTGCAGGACTTAATGGGCAAGAAGGTGTAAGTGAGGGCCGCAGTGATATTGTCTTAGTGTATATCTCCCGTGCCTTATGCGATCCTTGAGGATTCAAATTTTACGGCTGGCATTGTTGCTCAGGTCTATGGCCGTGCACCAGAAGAGTGCATTAAAAGGGGCTCTCTCCATGGCATAGCGTTCGATGGCCTCTAGGGTGGGTGTTGTAAGAATTTCCGGCTCCTTGCCGAGTTGCCTCAGCATGAAGGACCTGGAAGACGGAGCGGACTGCGGTTACAACCTGAATTGCCTCACCAACCTTCTTGGTCGCTGAGAATACCTGGATGTATATGACGTATTGATTATATATGATTCTAAATAATGGTTCATTTCCTGGGCTGTTTCCGCCTGGCCTTCATCCATCGTCGGACAGTTGGTGGGCCGGGCCGGAGCGTGAGACGCGCCAGCTTGTCCATGTTGTTCGACACCACACTCGCACCACAATCTACCCGACACCCTGCGGAAGCTGCACCATCGAATCCCGTTAATGCGCGCTCCTCCAAGCCCCCCATCTCCTGACACGGTTGATCCAGCAATATCTTTACTACTCGGGAACATCCGCGAGATCAGTGCCACGTCGGAAAGGTGGGTAATGGAATTAAGCCCTCTTCACTTGCCCCTCACATTCCCACAATCGTCCTAGCGATCCCGGGGAGTATAGCAGGGAAAGGGAAATTGCTGAGCTGGAGCTCGCTGCTTCTGCCATCCACGATGAGCTTCTCCTTCGAGCAGCTCTACTGAAGCGCCAACGCAACTCCTCCCGATGGATCTATCAGCTTCCTGAGGAAATCTTCACGGAGATCCTCATAATCGACCTCACAAACTCCGACCTAAAGGAACTGTACCGGAGTTCGGATGTCGCCCATGTAGCAGCTCCTCGCAGAACCCAACTTTGCAACATATCGCATCGTTTCCTTCAAACAATCATGGGCACGCCGCGGATTTGGTCTATCATCCGCTGGGGTAGAGATAACCATACTCGCTGCCTCCAAAGGTCCGCCCAATCACCTCTGTCGATACGATGCTGTGGATATGACAGAATCAAACTCCCGTCAACGGGAAGCACTATCGAATTCTTGAAGGATGTTTGGGACCATTCCTGGCGGTGGAAAGCACTATCACTTCGTTTAGAGTTCGACTCGAAGTACCTGCAGTTCCTGGAATTTTCGGCACCGCAAATCCGCGACCTCACCGTAGAAAACGTTCAACGTCGATGTAGATGTATTTCAGGACACGGACACGGAGAAATGCATGCAGGATCCGAACCAAGAACATACGTCCTCAAGGTCTTCGGAAATCCGACACTCCGACACCTCTCCCTTGACGGAATCGGCCTTCAGTGGAACGACCTCGGCTTCTCTCTCAAATATCTATCGCTCAGGAAGATAAAAGAAGGAGCTCCAAGCCTCCAAAAACTTTTGGAAATCCTAAAGATGGCTTCCGGCTTGGAAGCACTGACGGTGCACACGGTCCAGATCATCGACTCAAGCGACGAGCACGAATTGGACCTGCAACCCATCCACCTTTCATCTCTCCTTTCGCTATGGCTAGAGGGCTTACCATCCGGATCAGCCGAACGTCTCATTAGGGCTATCTGGTCCCCTCAGCTCAAAACAATACGGGTTTGGGGGCGATTTCTCGAGCATTTCGAAAACTGCAACTCGGACCAGAACCCCTTTCACCATTTCTTCCGAGTTCTCATCCCAATATTATCCTCTTTTACGCAAGGTCTCACTCTGTCGAATGACGCATCATACAACGTCCTGTGCTTGTACCCGAACCATTGGCCATGGCCCGAGAATGCCGCCGAAAAGGCTGCAAAGGTCGTTGTTGAGGTTGAAGATCCGCTATCAGCAGTGCCAAAAATGGTCGATTTTCTTACGTCAAACCGCATTCTCGTTCCTCTCACGATCGCCGCCAATGGCTATAGTCACACGTTACCACCAACTTCCTCCTTCCGGGCAGAAGTCCTCGAGAAGCTTCCGACGGCCACTAATATCTCCGCTCTGGTGCTAGTCGATTCACTGAACATTATGAACATCCTTGGATCTATCCGGCGGGACGAAGAAACTGGGAGATTAGGATGGGCCTGCCCGGAGCTCAAGGTGCTCGATTTCAGCGGGGTGGATGGACTAACGTCGGAACACCGGGAAGCCTTCTTAGATGCGCGGTATGGCGACGGCAATCCATTAGTGGTTGAAGGGGAGGTCGTGCATAGACCTCCAATGGTGGATCTCCAGTACAAGTTTAACTCATGGGAAACGTAGATCTTGATGATGTACTCACCCTGTGTACTTTTTCAACATATTAGGCGTTGAAGGTTCATAGAGCCTGTGCCCGTGACCTAACTTCGCTACTAACCGAGCCTACGACCGTTTCAGGCAATCCTGGAACGTGAGAGTTACGTGTTATCGAAAGCTCTTCGGAACGTTATTAGTGGGAGAAGTGGAATTGGAATAATCTATGACTGACCGAGTAAGACGGTGCCGTGAGGAAGAGCAGCAATGACATTGTATCAACGCACCTCCTGTGTGTGATTAACGTTCTAGATTGTAAATCCTCACCAGCATAATCCCTAAACGACCTTTCATGGGATGAATTCTTCCGTCGAACCTCACTTGCTCTTAACTCAGTGTTGTTGTCTCGGGACGTGACCCGGGACTCAGGTGGGCGCATTTATACCGACCCTCTTCTGCACATGAACACTGCATAATGGGTGAACTATCCTCGTTTCCAGGTCTTCAATGTGAAGGGTACCACAAATTTGCCAAATGGCCCCTCTTCATTGGGCTGCTTAGCTGAGAGGTGACTAGACGTGGTAGGTCGACCTGGCCTCAGGTGGAGCCGGGGTAAGTGACCTAAGGTAGATAACTGAACCCTGAACCCCTCAGAAAATTCTACACGCAGACCCGTAATTATTAGGAGAAATTTAAATACGGATATTCTATGGCTGAATACAGGAGCGGGCACGAAGAACAAGTTAGCGGAAGCATTGTCTCAGCCCGGGTGCTCCTCCTGTGCCGTCCTTAGGGCTCAGGATAGACTCAACTGTAACACTCGTCCACACAGCTCCTGGCACGCTGCTCATGGGATCATTTCTTCCTTCAAGTCTTCCTGACTCCTCACCAAAGTTGTGGCTGGGCAGGCCCACTAGGAGTGGCGCGTTAGCGGCGGCCTTTTCCACGCACATACAGTATTCCATAGGGTTCAGGTCCAGGATAGGGGGATTAGATCGACTTGCCAAATGTAATGTGTTCTTGGGACTCACCTCCTACCCGCGGACCAGCCGCTCGCCATTATTCCGTACCGACGTCTCGTCGAACCGTGAGAGGTATGGTACCAGTGTTTGGCAGCGCACCACAAAACCCTCGACGATATAAACTAGTGAAACTATCGATTCCGTAAATGCACGCGCATCACCAGCTACCGCCTCCTGAAGCAATCGAGCAAGCGATATCCGTACTTCTTGAGAGCTTCCCGGGCCGAGGCGGACATCCTGATAGATCGGAAACGTGGGTGGCATATTACACCTTCTCCACTTATCTCTCACTCTTCACCATCACAGCAATGCCAATGGGTATACCCTGGAAAGGAAAATTGCTGAACTGGAGCTCTCTGCATCTGCTATCCACCACGAGCTCCTTCGAGCAGCTCGGCTGAAGCGCCGACTCAACTCTTCCCAATGGATCTACCAGCTTCCTGAGGAAGTCTTCGCTGATATTCTCGTGATCGATCTCCTAGGCTTTGGCTTCGACGAGGAGGAACAGCAAAGTACAACCGTTTCTGTGGGCCAGCCCGGACCAGGCACTGTTGCCCTTCCAGCGGTTCGCGGAGCCCAACTTTGCAATGTATCACATCATTTCCGCCAAACAGTGATGACCACCCCACGCATTTGGTCCGACATTCAATGAACGTAACGATGAATTAAACAAGGGACATCATAAGCAACACCACACACATTCACTCCGTAGCCACGGGGCCCGTCTTGGTGAACTATTGGAAAGCTCTGGCGGACTGTAATCAGCGGGAGGACTAGGATCGTGGCGTTGCAAAGTTTGGATCCCCGTTCCGACAAAATTTTATCATTTCCCTGTGAGATACTGCGTTGCTCCTTCGGCACTTCATAATTCATCACGCTTTCGCTCAAGGCTGTTGCCTTGGGTCACCTCGCTTTGGCTTGGCCGTGGAGTTGGTGGAATGCTTGTCCTTGATTCGTTCGACCATGGTTTGGCGCAAGAGTCTCGACTCTTGGTACCGCGAACTGCGAAGCTTCATGGGGTTCGCGCCCATCCCTTCTGCATCACCAACCAAAGCCCGAGACTGATTCTCGAATATGTTCCTTTTCCCGCCCTTGAGCAAGAACGTCGCTAGAGTCGGGCAGGGTCCTCCCCTCCAGAGTAGAAATCGAGCTCCGGGGTGATGAAGAAGAATGCGTCAGGTTCATCGAGCTTCTGAACGGTTCACGGTCGAGATGAAATGACGCCGCTGCCGCGAAACAATTTCTGAGGGATTCCGGTCTCGGATGTTTCGCTGTCAATTTGGCATTGAAAGAGGATGGCGGCGGTGGCGACACGCTGAGCAAGAGGTAGAATGCTCATCAGCATCAAATACCGGGCGCAAGAGCATCTAACGCACCGAGAAGTAACGATTTGTTTAGGTAAACCCGATGGTTGAGCTGTAAACATCCCCGCCCAAATGCGGTGGCGAAGTCTATGGTCATCGGACTGTCGACGATTCTGTTATCTCTTGTGATCTCTTTTAATTCAAGAGGACCGGCACTGCTATATGAGAGATATTGAGACCAGGATTCGGCTCAAAGGTGGAGACCTCAAATATTCAGACCTGCGAGGAGTACATCGCCATCGGGAACAGATATCCCAGCGGTCAATTGCGATGCTTCTTTGATATGAAAACTCCTCCTATCCGAGTATAGGCCTTGCCGTGTGGTGTCAATAGTGGAGATTCCGACGACCCCGACAAAAGGGATGGTGGAGGATGTTTGGTCTTCGAGTCTTTATATGAAGTATGCGGCCACGGGCACAGCTTGGGGGTACGCTTCTTGTTGAGCGACAATGAGAGGTGAGCGGGGCTCAGAGATGATAAGAACTATTGAGGATGGGACGAAATCGTTCCACAGTGGAAGTTGGCAGACAGTTTCCATTGAAATTCAGGAACGTCCTCGCAAACAAATTGTCCATGACATCAGCCGTCGATACACCGTCGCCTTTCACCAGCACGGTAAAGCAAAATCGCTAGTCGCGTTGTCAGGAGATGCAGACTGTTCGCTTGTTCTCCTCGGAGTGACGTCATCGTGTCATTTATGCCATCCCCGTCTTCCGATCCCTCGTTCATACAAGGCTAATTGAAAGGGCGTAACGAGGCAACAGATCCAAGTGATGAAAACCTAAATTATGGGCGAGAACACCCAACATACAAGAAACGGACGTGCTCGCAGCACTTCGAACAAGGTCCAGATTCCAATAAATACTGTACTATTTCGTTAATACCGGCGGTCCCTTGTCCCGACCCCCCAGCCGGACCGGTAAATTTTAAAAATGTCCCCCGGTCCCAGGGGTTCGCGCCGGTCGGGACAGGGGTCCCCGCCGGTAACCCCAAACACCCTTCTGAAAAGCTTAATTATATTTACAACGAGTATTTATTAGAGAAGGGGAGTGATTTAGAGCGGTTTTCAAGTGAGAAGACGAGACCTAGGATCCTCTAGAGTGTACGATACTGTCTTATGGGAACCTAACGCCAAGGAGTGATATATTACCATCTATCCTCCGATTCAAGGCCAGGCTCAAAGTAACTGGACTCTTCATCCGATTCATAATGATCAGCGGGGGTGGAATAAGATGGTAAGTGACTAACGCGTGCTCCGGTGGGTGTTGATTTTCTGGACCTTCGGCAACGGATTCACGATCTATTTCTGGCCAGATTTCGTCCTCGGACTCGAAAGTAGTCACTATCTGACGCAGAACCCTCGGGTTCTCCTAGGATCCTTCTCCTTCGTCAGACTCCACGGACATGAAGAGATCTTGGACAGTCTCGGGGCTTCTGCCATCTTGTCCGCCTCAGACTTGGCGAGGAACCAGCCGGTCCGGTAAAAAAATGTCCCCCGGTCCCAGGCGCCTGCGCCGTCCCGAATCCCTGAGCCGGTACGGTTGCGCCGGTAAGAAAAATGTCCCTGTGTCCCGGGTGCGCCGGTATTAACGAAATAGTACAGTACTAGCCCCACAAAAATCACCCAAGACCGCAAGAGGTACCTGGCGAGCGGCTGAAGGTTAGTCCTGCACAAGGCGCTCCAAGTGATTGAGCTACGAGTGCGTACCTGATCGCAAGGAAACTGACGATTAGGCCCTGGAAAGGCCCACAACTAGCGATCTCAGGGGTCGCTCCTCCTAGCCCATGAAGGAGTTCCCAGATGTGCACATTCACGCACTCGCGCGATAATCGACTGACCCTTTCTGCGAAGAGACCCAGCAAGCTGGCTTCCCATCTCTTGCCTTTTGCTGTACGGTGTATACCTCCTTCAACAACTCCAAGGCCGTTGCCTCACCGTCCTCGTCGGCAATGGTAGCGAACGCGGTTCGTCCTTGAGCGAAGCACTCCTCTGCCTCGACATATCGACCCTGACGACCGAACAAATTTCCAAGAGCAAGGAGCGAGGCTGCTTCACCACGAGTCCTCTCCATGCTCGAGAAGATGGCTTGAGCAAGGCGGTAATATACCTCTGCTTCAGCATACATATCCTGCTGCGCGTACGTATTTCCGAGTCGATGCAAGGTCTGTGCGCGAAGCACATCTTGACCGACCAGGGCGAGTGCCCCTTCCGCTTGAAGTAGTGCGTCGGTCACATCGGCGATTTTTGATTGAGACTCGAAGACGCCCGCCAAAAGCCAGTAGGCCAACGCTTGGCCGTTTGCGTCAGCGAGGCTGATCCAAATAGCAAGGGCTTCAGCGACAGCTTCTTCGGCATCAAGGTATCGATCTTGTGCATGGAAGAGTTCCCCGAGGGAGAAGAGCGTTTTAGCTCTACTAGCGGCGGCGTCCGCGCGATCGTAAGCGGCAAGCGCTTGGCGGTAGGACACCTCGGCTTCGTAGTATCTGCGCTGGCTTTGATGAAGCCTTCCAAGGCCACGAAACGTGTCTCCGCTTGCGAGGTGATCATCAGCTAGGGGAAGGATCTTATAGGCGTCGTTGAAGGCCTTCTCAGCCTCTCGGGCCCTCGATTGCGCTCGATAGGTATCTCCTAGGCCAATTAACGTGCTTGCGGTACCCAAGTGATTGCCTATGCGAGAGTTTATCTCGTGGGCCTCCATGAACGCCTTCTCCGCTTCGCCATGCTTTGACTGAACCTGGTAAATCTTTCCCAGACCCTCTAACGCGTTTGCGGCACCCAGATCACTGCCGATGCGAGAGGAAATCTCGTGGGCTTCCATGAACGCGTTCTCCGCTTGGCGTTCCTTTAATTGAGCCCGGTAAATCTCTCCCAGACAGTACAACGCGTTTGCGGCACCCATATGGCTGTCGATACGAGAGTGGATCTCGTGGGCTTCCATCAACGCCTTCTCCGCTTCGTGAAGCTTTGACTGAGCCCGGTAAATCTCGCCCAGACCGACCAACGCGTTTGCGGCGCCCACATGGTTGCCGATGCGAGAGTGGATCTCGAAGGCTTCCCTGAACGCCTTCTCCGCTTCGGCATGCTTTGACTGAGCCCGGTAAATATGTCCCAGACCGCCCAACGCGCTTGCGGCACCCAGCTGGTTGCCAATGCGAGAGTGGATCTCGTGGGCTTCCATCATCGCCTTCTCCGCTTCGCCATGCTTCGACTCAGTCCGGTAAATCTCTGCCAGACCATCCAACGCCTGTGCCACACCTAGATCGTCCCCAACACGAGAATGCATTTGATAAGATTTCATGAACGCAGTCTCCGCCTCCTGATTCATCGAATGAGCGTCATAAATACATCCTAGGCGGGTTAACGCCTGTGCGGCACCCAGAATGTCGCCGATACGAGAATACATCTCAGAGGCTTCCATGAGTCTCTTCTCCGCCTCATCATCCTTGGATTGAGCCCGATAAACGTCTCCCAGACTGCTCAAGGCATCTGCGATACCTTGAATGTTGCCGATGCGAGAGTGAATGTCGTGGGCTTCAGCCAATGCCTTTTCCGCCTCGCTATGCCTTGACTGAGCGTGATACGCATGCCCAAGGTTGCTCAAGGCGCGCCCCTTCGCCGCCTCGTCCCCCGTTCGAGTTGCAACGTCTATGGCCGACTGGTAGTAAGACATGGCCTTTGATCCGTTGCTCTGAAGGCCATACATCTGTCCCAGCTGGATGAGAAGGCGTGCGGATCGCGTTTTCTGACCGCCCGACACATGGCCTGCAGGCGTCTCAGAAGGCTTGAACAGGGTACTTAGTTCGGAACCGAATCCGGCACGCTGTGCTTTGAGCTCACCATGATGTGAACCCTTCGTTGAAAAGCAGAAGCATCTATCCGCTTGGCTGGTTGAGGGGCCCAGCATTCTGACATTAGGCTGCAGAGCTTGAGAACATGAGACAGGTCGATATCCTCGCGGACCGCCGGCAATTTTCCTTCGATTGTGTGCTTGACAATTGTGCTCTCCATATTCAACCCTTCAAATGGAATTCTACCGGTTACAATCTGATGTGTAGGCGTGGATGTAAGCGATAAGAAGCGAACGTCAGTCGACCTACGGTGCACTCACTTCCCAGCAGATCCACCCCATAGCCCACATATCGCTCGGCAAATCCTGCTGCTCGCCTGCCAACACCTCGGGAGCTGTCCAACGAAGAGAGTACCCGGGTCCAGTTAAGGTGAACTCCCAGGTAGAAGGGTTGAATTTGACCTCTGTTGGGTTCCACCCTGCAGCTCCGCCATCATCGGCCGGTGCTCCACAAGGCAAGTCCGGCCGATCTTCTCTTTCCCCTAACGCAACGTTTCGTCTAGTACGCGCTGACCCGAAGTCGGTGATAACCGCGCGGTAAGAAGAGTTAACAAGAATGTTGAGCTAAATCACCCCCGTATCAACTTAAACTCTCTAACAGCGACCACCGTCTGGACTCACGGACTTGAGGTCGCCATGACAAATCGGGGGTTGGCGGCTATGTAAGTACTCCAGCCCCCTTGCAGTATCTTGGATCTAGAGAGCCAAAGGAATCCTCAGATAAAATACTCCATAAACCTGTAGTTGAAACTCACAAGAGAAACCCGTTCCGGGATGTCCCATTCACCCGACTGCAGAAACTCTCGGATATTTCCGTTGCTCTCCCAAGGTAAAATCATCCAGGCGTTGCCCTCCTCCATGTCTTCCACAAAGCCGACAAGTGAAACAATGTTGGGGTGACGAAGCCCGGCCATTAGACTGAGCTCGCTGACGAAAGACTCATAAAGAACTTTTAGATTGGACTGCGCGGGAGAAAGCCGTCACGGGGGAGCATACCTTGAAGAACTTGGTTGACTCCTCAGCGTCATTGCGGTTCCATTCGAGCACCTTCACAGCCACATTCACCTCGGGCCGCCATTCATTGAGTTCTTCACGGGACATTCCAATCATCTCCGCCATCACATGTATCTCAGGAAGCCATATCTTCAGTCTCTCCATCGCCTGTCGGAGCCATTCCCTTAGTTCTTCAGGGGATGGCTGAAACTCCTCTACGATTCTTTTCAGTTCAGGGGCTAATCCCTTAACCGCTTCAGGGAGACTGAGACATCCAACGGCAACAACACCCTGGCCACCCTTTCGGCGTGGTGTATCATCTTTCGTTTTGATTCTGATGGGGTCGATTCGGTAATCGGACATTCCGTTGAGAATTGCTCGCTTCCAATGAATATCTCAGCTGCCAGTTCTGCAAGTCGTGAATAAAGGTACTCACAGCCTTTTCTAAACTTTGCTCATTCGTAAACTGGGCTGCACGTGCGGTAGTGTCTGTCATAAGAAAGTGTAGACACAGCGGAAATGATAGAAACTGGGGGATATATAAGGGCAAAAGAGCAGACCAGAATGGAGAGGGCAAGATGGAGAATTCTTGTGCTATGAAGGGGCTGTCGAGGGACGTGTGCAGCTTTTAACGACCCCGAGGACGACCGTACCTACAACGTGCGCATTCCGTACATTGCTTATGAAATTTTGTAACTTTATTGAAGGAAGAGATTCCTAATAGAAGCGACGAGGTCGATCGTCTTAGAGGGATTTAGTCCGCAGTTGGATTGAACCGCTCGTAAACTAGGGCTCCAGGTTGTCGGTGCTAAGATCCAGGCATGCTAATTCTCAACGAAGTTTGTCTTGATAAGAGCAGAGCTCTGGACTCTGGGCTGTGTCAAGCATGGCCGCATGTCAACGAAATCGAACATTCGGTCACCGGGTGACTTTTGACACCGCCTTTAGGAAATTTCTCATCGTACAAGCCGCCTGTTTGGAATTCTGTTCAAGTCATACCTCTTTAAGGAGGTCTCAACCAATGCCACTGCTCTTCCCCTAACCCATCCTTCAAGCGTCCCCCCTTTCCCAACTTGTGTTCTGGCCGGCCATATCATTCTACCCCAACCGAACAGTGCTCTAAATCAACCAGTCCCGAGGGCAAATTTGTAGATAAACCCGCTGGATTGGGCACGCATCTTAACTTCTTTCGGGTATTTAGCGATGCTTACGGAATTGCCGCTCCCTCAGTTGGTCTCCGCACACCTATAGGTAGGCTGGCCCTTGGTTCGCCGACCCCCGTTTTCAGCAGCAAAGGACGATTCAACCGAAGGAGACAAGCAAGAAAGTTTGCAACCGGACCTCGGGACAAGGGTTGTAGCTTGTCTTTGCAGCAAAGTTCAAATGGTCGATCAACTCCGCTGTCGATAGTCATACCAAACAAGGGGGGGGAGGGGAGCGAAAGGTCAACTGGGTGCGTGCCAAACCGGACCATTACTCACCCCTTCGTGTCGTTCATCTCTCTTAATGAGGAGTGAGCAGGCCTTAAACCGCATTGCTAGCCGATTGTTTGATGGGCAAGCAGGGTCTTGAAGGGTGCCACTGACGACAACCATTGTGAATGCCATCGGCGTGCACCATCAGTATTGGCTTAACTTCGAAACCCGTATGACACCGAGACCAACGCTGTTAAGGGAAGAAGTTTTGGTCAACGTCAACGTGGACTAGGATGTAGCATTTGGTAGTGAGGGAAGCCTCAACAACTAAGAGGCCTCTAGTAGCACACCATCCTCGAAGTAAGGGTCTAGAAAGGTCTGCTGAATGCCCAAAGACCGTTAATGAGGCACGTATTTTATATTGTCTCCATACGACTGAATTTGGCGGTGATTAGACTTTGCCCCCCCCCCCCCGACTTTCCCGGGTCGCTGCCCAGACCTTCCCAATCACAATCACAAAAAGAGCGCACATTTCAGAAAGTTTCTACAAGGACTACGACCGAAGTGAAAACAACCTTGCTCCTTGATCACTCTCCACCAGTCTTACGTCCGATCTCACTTGTTCACCAAACGGCGGTGCCTTGCAAGCCCGGCGCTAAGATAGTGCCAACCAGAAACGAGCAAGAGAGCTCAATCAATAAACCTCGTGTCAGAAGGTGTAACACATGTTTATTACCGCTCGATCTAGGTTCATGGCTTGTCTCAGAACACGTGCAGGGGGGGAGGGGCTGTCGCTCAGGAACCACAGAGCTCGGTACCGTGAACCTCAACGTTAAACGTTAGCGAGAGCGTTGCATTTGGTAGTGAGATAAGCCAGAAGCTCCAAGGGTTGAGGAGCATGGCTTACTCTGGAATCAAAGGGTCCAACGTTGCCAGCGAGAAGAGAAGCTTCGGGGGTGGAGTAGGACACCGACTCGGACGTCGCGACCGCGGTTGCCGGCAGTTGCAGCACATGGAACGTTAGACAAACAGAGTAAATGAGCAGCATGCATATCCCTTGTTTATTTAATACATAGGGTTTATAATTAATAGGATGTACGTTAGCCAGGTGGAAGTAAAGACGTATTGATAATCGGCGACGCTGACCTCTCGCAAACCTGCATTGCCCTGGCGCGCACAATGAGTCCACACGGTAAATGTTTTCTATGATACGTCGGAAATCGGATACAGTAACGTGGGCGATTCAGGAGAAGTATAGTAGTATCTTATACGAGGTGCGTTTCGAAGCGAAGAAGAAGTAAGGGGGCAAGACTCTTCTCAGCAGTTCGAGGACGTACCGGCAGCTGGAGAATCAAACTGCATGTTTGAGACGACGGGAAGATTTTGGCTTACCTTGTCTCTCTGAGAGGATGCTGTTACAGTTGGACTAGTCTCCCGGGCCAGACTGAGAACAACTTGTGAGGGCTGGTAAGTTCGTTGTTATACAGTTGGACAGGTCCCTGAGAGCACAGATTTGGCGATTAAGACGCCCTTTTGGGGCTCCTACATTGTCCAACACTAAACGTCGACGTTGACATATTCCGCGGTATCCCAGCTTAGGCAACGATTGGAAAGCGCCCCAAAGCGTTCTCGGTAGTCTGAAGTGGCTGAGGAGAGGGAGGGTAGTGGTTGGATCGCCGGTGGTCCCTCAAACGGTCCCTAGCTTGGGAGCAAATAGAGGGTTTCTCTCAAAATGAACGAGATTGTCGCTGCTCGCTCATTGGTCTCTCTTCATGTATATCTTAACTTAAAGGAAAGGCTTACCCCGATATCTCCACATGGCTGGGTCTAGGATAAGCTGAGGGGAGAGATCGTTGCCAGTCTCGGATCCTGAGGGCAGAAGGGGTGAGAGATAAGACTCAAACCAACCCACAACTGCACGACATGTGCACGGTTTTGTCACGGTTCTATGGCTGTAGAAACCGAGCAAGGCGTATCTAGCTGTGGATTGTGGGGAAGGGCTTGAACTATGGTTATCAGAGTGAGATCACTAGGCGGGGACGCCACACTAGCACGATGGTTGGAAGGTTTGGATTGCTACGGTAGAGAAGTAGACAAGAGGCGGAATGAGGAACAAACCTCCTCATTCCGTTGTACTTAAATACTAAGGAGTGGCTGTATCTAGAATAACCCGGAATGGT
>WSTX01005363.1:0-24652 GCA_019633405.1 Tulasnella sp. 408 | reverse complement strand
AGCCACCTAGCACTGCACAACTACGATGAAGCGATGGAATCTTGCAAGCAGTCACTGGCAATCTCCACGAACACCGGATATGATGCTGGGCAAGTGAACGCATTGTGGGTGCTGGGAGAGATCCACCAAGCGCGGTACAATGATACCGAAGCAGAAAAATCGTTCAACCAATCGTTAGCCATCTCCAAGAGCCTTGGGTATAGTCGCAGCCAAGCGGACGCCTTGCAAGCCTTGGGGAAGCTCTATAAGCGCCAATATAATTATACTAAAGCAGGGGAATTTCTCAACCAGTCGCTGGCCATCTTCACGAGCCTCAGGAACAGTCTTGGCCAAGCGAACGCTTTGACGGAGCTAGGGGATATCCACCGAGCGCGATACAATTATACCAAAGCAGAGGAATCTTTCAACCAAGCGCTGGTCATCTATATCGACGTCAAGGACAGTCTTGGCCAGGCGAACGCATTGCAGGCGCTGGGGGAGATCCATCAAGCGCGATACAATTATACCAAAGCAGAAGAATCTTTCAACCAAGCGCTGGTAATCTACAGAAGTCTTGAGAGGCGCCGTAGCCAAGCGAACGCATTGCAGGCGCTGGGGGAGATCCATCAAGCGCGATACAATGATACCAAAGCAGAGGAATCTTTCAACCAAGCGCTGGTCATCTACAGAGGTCTTGAGAGGCGCCTTGGCCAAGCGAACGCATTGCAGGGTCTGGGAGAGATCCACCAAGCGCAATCTAACTATGCCAAAGCAGAGAAATATTTCAATCAATCGCTGGCCATATATATAGACATCAAGAACAGTCTTGGCCAAACAAACTCGTTGCTGGGGCTCGGCGAAGTCCTCCTCCGTCAAGCTCGGTATTCCGAAGCAAAACCCCTACTGGCCGAGGCAGCCCAAATCGCAAACCAGATTGATTATGAATGGGCGCACGAAAGCTCAAAGAAGCTTCTTGCCGAAGTCGTCGACGCGGAGGAACCATACACCGAGCCGCTGCCGTGAACTTTGGATGCTTCCCCAGTAAACTCCCTTACCCAACCATTCCGGCAATGACTTCGTTCCGTTATTCTCCGCCGTAGTAGCTGTCTCACATTTCACACCAATCAGCCCTTTTTTTCTCCGCATGTGTGCGTTATCTATTAGTCGATATGCTAAGCACGAGTGGGGTGTTACGGTACTTTGATTTTCAGTTCTGCCACTCTCGTCCAGGGTGCTTCATGAATCCAGTATTCAGAGCTTTCAACTTTATTTCGCATCCGAATTGACTGAACCAATTATCGCCTAAACCTTTCAAGCACGCTTCAGACGTTTGTGACATTCTCGATGGTCTCTCATTGCATAATTGACGGCAGTGCCATTCGTGTTTGGCGTCAACAACAGTAACGGCGAAGAGGGGAGGGGGTTGTTTGACGCCGTAGGATGAGCTCGAGCGGTTCCGTTCGTTGCATGAGACCGTCCAAAGCGTTTGTTCTCAGAGTCATAGAGGTTGCAGTCACCGATTTGTCTGGGATGTGCGTTTTTCAGGTGAACCCAGTAGGTTAATGTTATTGGTATTGCTTTTCGTCGGGGTTTCAAATCGTGAAGATGAACGCCCGGCGGGCAGCACCCCTGCAGGAGGAGAGTATGCTGCGGCGATATTGACGAATGAAAATGGTTCGGGTTCGTTTGGCGGGGTGAAAAATCCCTTGTGTCGTGCTTTGATCGAGGGCAAAGTTTGGGGGATACGCATCCAATTTGCAATGACGTCAGGCTCCCGACGGTGCGCATACCGGATACCTCGCTTGCAAGTAGCAGAAGCAACTGGAACAGCCAATTGGGAAAGGGACTAGAAACATACGCCAAGACAGATCTCTTGGCCTCATGGGATTCGTGGCGTACGATGCCCGGAACTGTTGACCCGTCTCGGGGGGGTGGGGGGAGCCAGCCCGAGAGTCCGGGGCACCTTGTTCACGAATCACCATTCCAGGTTTTCAACACTCGGAGACCAACAAGTACTTCACTCCAACGCTGCTTCAGCCTGTCTTCAGTTGCCAACGCATGACAACAAGTGAGGCACATTGCCTCGCCTCCATTTCGCCGCCGTCGCCGGTCCACAATGGAATCGTAGGTAGGGACATCCCTGTCACCATTGGCCATCAACGTTTCTCGACATTTGTGGGTCGAGACTTCGGTTCAGCGAAGCTTCAAATAACCGACAGCTCTCAACGCGTGACGTGGCGCGAAGGAAATAGACTTTGGGTGACTTAGTCCGGTTGACGATGAGGTACCCAACGCGCCTGGACTTCTGCGGTCGTCCACGACCAAATCACTGCGAGAACGGATCATCTCCCAACACCGCCATCATTATGCTACTTGGACCAACCACGACGAGACTTCTTTCCATTCCCACGTGTGCAAACGTCACCGTTTGATCGGCGGCTTCCGGTGAAGCAAATTACGGAGGCCGTAATGCAGGAACAACCACTACCAGCGATCTTTGCCTCCTCTCCTCTTCTTATCATCGATGAACGTCGCACTTTGACCACACGATGACCCGCAACGTCAAGCCCAGCTTTCTCCCCGCGCTTCAAGACAGTTCGCCACAGATGACGGGCCGTTCCGCATGAACGTTCGAGCACAAGCCGCACTAATACGATGTTTCCGCCTGAGGGAGGGCTTGGAGTTGGAGATTAAGAGAAGTGAAGATGAGGCCTACGATGCACCCGCCGAACTTCAGAAACGGCGGGATCGACATCTGTGGCGAAAACTGTTGGGGCACGGCGGTGGCGTCGTCTCCCTCCGAAACGTCTTCGATGAAAGAAGGAAATCGCGGACCAAACCCCATCCTTGTCATCGCCCAGGGAATCTGGATCGAAATGGGACGCTATCGTACTTGAAGATGAACCCAAGGCTGGCCCTTCCACACGGTCGAGGAGCAAGGATGGGCGACTCCTCGCAGCTGCGTTTGCAAGGCTTTTCGTTCATCCTGGCGCCAGCTCAGGGTCAACAGGACTAGGCTCGAATAGCATGTAGCACCAGAACGCCCGCACGAGGAGTTCGACATTGTATCATCGGACTCTAACTCCATCTTCCTACATCGTTTTACAACTGTCCTTATACGACCTCCAAAAAAAAGTGTGCCCCAAACATGGACCCAAACAGAACCCTTTGGGCGACTAAGGGACTGTAGCGAGGTTTTTTTGAGTCGTCAATTCTCAATTTTGTACAAGTCAAGTAGTCTACTCATTGCTAATAAACATCCGTCCGCCCGCCGGATCCCAAGTCCGCCGCCGTTTCCTACGTGCCGCATCCTCTTCCGCATCGGCAACAATACCATTTACCGATCCTAAAACCTTATCGAGCTGGCGTTTGAGACCAGGGTTTAGTCCTCTTGGGTTTTTGAGCCAGGTATTGACGATAAAGGTGAAGTTGGCGGAGTGGTGGTCCTGCTCAGCGGGAGAGTAATGCACCTGTAGAAAGAGCATTCAATATCAAGTAAGGAAGTATCAAATACAAATGACTTACCCTTCCGGCACCATCTTGAACAAGTCCAGTTGCGAGATCCTCGTCTGCGAGGCCTAGGGAGCCGACAAGGGGTTGATTTCCTAAAATGGATTAGGACCATCAGCAAGAGATAACGCAGCACAGCTTCCTGACGCACGTGTTTCTCTCTCATCTTCAGAGTCAGTGTCAGACTCTGAGTCTGGATCCCGATCCGAGGGTCCGCCGGATTCAGTTTCACTAATTTGGGCGTCGATGACTTGATCCATCCCTGCCGCTGAAACATCAACGACATGGATGCCGGGTATTCGATAAAATGGGCGGGTATGATGGCGCCGAAGTTTTTTGTAGAATGCAAGGGATGGCTTGGTGATGTTGAGTTGTTGGTTTGCCTGTCGGATCAAGTGTTTACACACCAAAAAGCGGGACATGAGGAACGACGAGCACGTGCACGTCCAGTTCATCAGTGCAGTGCGATACTGTCCTTCTTCGCGTTCCGCTTCTTCCCGCAGCCATTCGAGTTGTTGGTTTCGGTCTCTTTTCGCTTTTGACGTTTTCGGGTTAAGCTTGAGAAGCTTCCTTTCTTTCTTGACCCTTCGTGCCGCATCAGGTCGGGAACAGTCCTCCCAGATCGTCTTCAGTGCCTTATTCCAGGGGGCCAGGGCAACCGGTCTCCCAATGCGACGCAAGCCACAAATATGATCAAGCTTTCGCTTGACCGCAGGGAGGACATCCGTAATAATTAGGTATGTCACGAGGTCAAGTCTCGGGCGCGAAAATGACCCAAGCACATCATGCTTGAACAACCTCCAAAACCCCTCTACCATCATTGTTGTACGCATGCGTGAGATGAGTGGACTCGAAGAGCGAGCCCAAAGCTCCCAACGGCCAGGAGCGTACCAGCAATTCCACAAATAGGCCCAGACTTGGGCGAGCCCATTCCCTCGGCAATACTTGTACATGTCATATACTGCGGCCTCGTAGATCTCCTCCGCTGTCAGGTACGTCCCTGCCTCATCGTTGAGAGGAATTTGAGGGTGATGACAAAAATGACGACGAAACCTTTCGATAATTGGTCGCCGGTATTCCTTGGGACAGAAGCAAGGGAGCTCGTTCTTGATGACCGGAGGAGGACTCGGCCAGACAGGAATGCGCTTCCCGTTGCTGATGAGCACAAAGACTGGTGGACGGCACGTTGATTGAAGGGTCTATGGATAACAAGGGTACATCAGGCCGGATGTTCCGTCGTTTCGTATCCAAACACGGCTTCTTACCCGTCCTCTATTTCCGCTTGTTCATCCGCTTCTGTCCTTGGCTTCGCACTCCCGCTTTCTTTCTCGTTGACAGCATCATCCGCATTTGCGAACACACCAGGAGCCCAGGTTGGATCAATGAAATCAAATTCTTTCCAAGCTTCTCGCGGGTCGTAGGGAGCGGGTGGCTTGTTCTCTGATAAGCGGGTTTCCAGGTATCGGATTGCATGCCAGTAGCAACATTGGTGCTTCGCTTTCGGCCACACCTTCCGGAAAGCATCAATTTCGGCTCTTTCCTTGTCCGTAAGTGTAAACATGATCCTCGGGCATCGTTCCCTGAAGAACTCAAGGAAGTTGACGAGAAGGCGCAATTTCGCCCCTGTCTTCGCAGTGCCGTCCGTCGCTGTGGTATAAATGAACCCGATCGGAACTCCCTGGCCATGTCCCTCAGCAACAAGACCGGAAATCTCGTAGTTTGCAGAGTTTGTATTGACTATGAACAAGTCAGATTAGCGCCCGGCATTCCAAAACGATGGGTACAGAAGGCTGTGCACGTACAGGTACCATCAAATGCAATCTCCGCAGTCTCTTCTCCCCACAGCTCCAGTGGCTCCTTCAGCGCAAATCCGATTGATGCCATGCCAGGCTCGGCATGCATCGCGATAACCTCCACCTCCTTCCCTGCTGCCCTCTCAACTAACATTTTCGCCGACTTCACCTGGTCTGGATCCAACTTCCAGTCGGCCTCGCTTGCTTTTCCCCAGTGATTATAGACTTGGGCCTCTTCAATCTCCGTCTCCGGCCATTTCCGCTGAATCTCCTTCCAGAGCTGAAAGATACATGAGCGCAAGATCCGATTGGCTGGGAAATTTGCTTACCCGTGCCGGTCCGAGAACCTTATTCTCAATGATGTAAGCCTTTATTTCATCAGAGGGGCTTATGTCAACCCAGGGTATATGATGCTTCTGGTGGACAAATCTAATACGCGGTCGAAGGGGCTCGGCGTCATTTAATGTAATGCGTAGGCTACCCCCACAAGCGAATCGGGTCATGTAATCCCGATCGCGCTGCAAGTCCGGATCCTCGGCATGCGTTTTTGGCTTCGTTTGCGCCCCATCCCGCTGTGCACAGTTGTACCGGAAAGAGCAGGCTTGCTCGGTGAGCTGTGTCTTCAGTAGGTAACTAAACCAACTCTAGTCAGGTTCATCTCGGTAGGTGCAATGCAGGGACCAACTCACTTGAAACTATAACCGGTCTCCCTCCGGATGTCCGCTATCAGGGCCGCAGCTCTTTCGTTGTCTGGTTTAGCAAGGTCCGCTGCCGGATGCGAAGGGTCAAGGTCCAAGAAGACATCGACCTCGCATGGCTTCCCCCTTGCTTTTGCCAATTTCGGCGCAATCGACGACCAGGGCTGGGGAACCTGCTTGCTCCCTGACGACTTTTTTAGAGGCTGTGTTACTGCTGCCCCTTGTTTCTCCTTCTGACGTGCTCGTGACTTCGCGTTGTGTTCAGCTGCCTTTTTGGTACAGCCGTGACACGTTTTCACGTAACCAAGGCCGTTGACCTTCAGAGGATAGTCGGTCTGAGGCCCCCGGAAAGAGCAGTTTGAGCATTTTATGAGGTTGGATGAGCTGGTAGCTGAGGATAAGTCGAGGTCTCTGTTCATTGCAGTTTGAACGGAAGGGGCTGAGTGGTTGTCCGCGATCAACCGTTGACCGTGTCGAACGATTGCCCGCGTCGAGGCTTATGTCATCCACGCGTTGAGTTGTTTGGGTCACATTATTTTTGTGTAATTTTATGAGTTTTTATTTGGGCACACTTTTTTTTGGAGGTCGTATAAGGAAAGATTCGTTTTACCCGAGGTCTACGCGCCACCGCTCTCCCTTTACATTCCAACTCGATTATGTTGGACTCGTCTTAATCTTCAGCCGCGGTCACCTTCACCCTGTCCAAATACTCGGAGCACCCGATTCAACATCGCAGAAACCTGTTTGAAGGGGCTAGAGGCGTGGCCGATTCCGGGAAGCACATGGTCAAGTTTAAACGAAAGCGAAACCGGTGGAAGAATGGCATTCGTAACCCCCTACAGAGTCTCTGATCGACCACGGCCAGTCCAACCCACGCGGCACGTCATCCGGATCCTTAAGAGACCGTCAATTTACTTCTTTCACACCCTCATTCAATGATTCTCTTCCTACGTCCGAAATCGGCGGATTTCTTGCTGGGTCTGCTCAAAGGTAACGGCTGCCACTTTTCGATTGCATACATCAAGGGCGGGTCACGATCGAACCAACTTGACGGGAAATTTGTCCATGTTCGTGAACGGCCGTTACCTTTTGGGGCACTGAGCGACTCGGGTCAGAGTTAAGAAGGTAAGTTGTTGCGGCCTTTCCGGGGAAAAGGGTCATTGATGCTGGTTTCATTCCTTCTCTTCTCATTTTTAGTTCACCTTTGTCGCCCCAAGCGGAAACCCCTTTACGACTCTGCAACTCGCTTGGAATTTTCTAATGATGGGCATTTTTCCGCGACACTACGGAACTATCTCGACATGTTCTGCCGGAGTGACCACGCAGGCCAGGTTTCCCCCAGCGACGCCTACAACACGCGCACCGATGGCGCCCCGGGGTGGCTAAACTTAAAAAAAGCAAAGGTCACCTCAAACCCACCGCGTCGCGGATGTCTATGTCTCGGATCAGGTACAGCACAGGTTCGTTTCAGCAAAAAGGGGAAGTGGCAGCGGTCGCTACTCCGAGTAGAGTCTCGTATCTTGATTAACTCGCTGTTCTCCTAGACGGTCCATATAATGCGAGGGCTAGATTCGCGTGGTAATACATGAGAGCTGCGGAGGGTGTGTGGGAGGTGGCCGAATTTAGACAACGGACTTAGCACTTTCTGGCCGAGATCAAGCGTGACTTGGCAATGGTGAGATTAATCCCGACCATTAACGCTCTCCCCTCTTATTCGAACTATCCCCACAATCTCCAGAGTCTCAACTCTGAGCAACTCGACTGGAATACATTGACCCACCTTGCCATTCCTCTTACCGCTCGGCCTCGCGCGCAAACCCTCGATGTCAAACGCTTCCCCGCGGATCCCCGCAGCCGAAACGCATGCAAGTGATGCGAACGCACAAATCCAAGAAGAATCATTGGAAAAACAGCTCCAGTCTATTGATCTGAACGAACCAGAGTCGCATGCGGTGTCCCAAGAGGCGAGAATCGCAAAACGCTCTGCGGTAGGTGGCCAACGATGTCCTGGGAACGACGTCTTCCTCACTATTCAACCACGTTCAGAGAGATATCCTCGAAAGGCTATGCAAGAGGCGCTTGGAGATTACTCGAATCAATTTTACTGGCGGGGGCACTCAAGCTGGCATGGGAAGCCACGGCGAGGTCGTCGTGGCCACGCTCACCCTGGACGATGATACCGCATCGGAGTCACCTGGTCAAGTAGCCGTGAAAAAGTTTCTAATCAGTGATAATATCGATGACGAAAAGTTTCTTCGAGTAAGTTCGTTTCACCTCGCGAAGCTAAAAGTCGAGCTGACTCAACCGCCCAGACGTTCGCCAACGAGCTCCGTGTATTGGACGGGCTGGACCACCCAAACATCGTCAAACTTGTTGGGTTCGTGGAAGATATGGAAAAGCGTGTGGCGTGGCTGGTATTTCCCTGGGAAGCCAACGGCAACGTCCGTGAGTTCCTTCTTTCCGGCAAATGGGAGCTGCCGGAGCGGGTATCCTTGGTCCGTCCTAACGTTTTCATCATCGAGCTGAATTGGCACAAATACTATTATACACTACCAGATAAAGGATGTGGCATTTGGATTGGAGTACCTCCACACTCGGCGGCCACCCATCCGTCATGGAGACCTCAAATCTGTGAGTCCTTTCGACATCCCTCAAAGAACGCTATCGGCTAACGGGCTCCTTCCTCAGCTCAATATCCTCGTCAACTCTGACCATCGAGCCGTTATTACAGATTTCGGTTCTGCACGCATTCAGACCGAGGCCAGTAGATCCGAAAGCACAAGTGGTTCGCCGGCGCCTCGCCGTCCAGACACCTCGACCCAGTCTAATCTCACGTCATCTGAAGGGTGCCCAGAGGTGGCGGTCTCAGCAACAAGTGCCCAGCTGACGCTGACGGGTCCCAGCTGGTCGTTCCGATGGGCGGCACCGGAGATTCTAAACGAAGAGGAGCCTTGCTTGGCTAGCGATATCTGGGCGCTGGGATGGATTGCATGGGAGGTATGTGAAACTCCTAGCCCAATGGTTCGAGGCTCTCACAACTCCCATTCCCCGTGGATCAGATTGTGACAGACAATTATCCGTTCCCCGAAGCCAAAACCACCAAGTCCATCACCATCAAAGTCGTTACAGGGCTACTACCGTTACTGTACGACGATGCTCAACTCTCACAAATAGGCGACCTCTGCTACTTGATGGTGAGGTGTTGGAAGTCTGAGCCAAAGGAGCGACCATCTGCGACTGAATGTTCGAGAGCTATCCAATGGGTTGTAAGTTGGAGACCGTCGTCGTGGGTTCAACAAATATTGACTTTCAACGGTGGTAGCCATCCACCATCCCTAGAACCGGAGGAGACGGGACGTTTCAAATCCGATCTGCTGCTCTCTTGGTGGAGATGGGAGAAATGCATCGTTTAGGGGATAGGGATAAGGAAGCTTTAAAGTTCTTTCAGGATGCTGTCACAATCTCTCAATCCGCTGGAGACGAAGAAACGATGGCAAGGGCTTTATACCTGGCCGCCGATAGCCACCTGATGCTCCTGAATCTTGATACGGCGGAGGAATCCTGCAACCAAGCGCTGGCCAGCTATACGAATCTGGGGAATAGTTTGGGCCGGGCGAACGCATTGTCTGTCAGGGTTCTATGGCTGTAGAGACCGAGCAAGGCGTATCTGACTGTGGATTGTGGAAAGGGACTATGGGCGGGGTGCTTTGGACTATGGTTATCAGAATGAGATCACTAGGTGGGAACGCCACGCTAGCACGATGGTTGAGAGGGTTGGATTACTATGACTGAGAAGTAGACAAGAGGCGGAATGAGGAACAAACCTCCTCATTCCGTCGTACTTAAATACCAAAGAGTGGCTGTACCTAGAATAACCCGGAATGGTAAAGAATGTGGTAGAATGTCATGGAACAGGATGACGCGGCGCATGAGTAAGAAAGGCATGGATACAATGAGGGGATGAGTAAGGAACGTATGGTAGTGGTGAGGCAGCGAATGATCGGAGAGGTTGCGGGGAAGGGGTCACGTGATGGGAAACGCGAGGCACATGATCATGATGTGACGAGGTTGTCACATTGTCCAGACTCGGGCAGATCAACATATCGCGATTCGATTATGCCAAAGCCCAGGAATCTCTCAACCAAGCTCTGACACTCCACATGAGCGCCGGGAATGAGTGTGGCCAAGCTAATGCCTTGTCAGATCTCGGAAAGATTCACCGACTGCGAACCGAATACGCGCAGGCGGAGGAATATTTGAACAAAGCACTACCTCTCTACACAAGTATCGGAGATAGTCATGGCCAAGCGAACGTATCCAACTCGCTTGGACAGCTCCACCAAGCGCAATCCAACGATGTGGAAGCAGAGAAGTGCTTCAATCAAGCACTGGATATTTCCGTGAACGTCGGGTACGGTCTTGGCCAAGCGAGCGCATTGCGGAGACTCGGAGACATCCATAAAGCGCGATCCGATTATTCCAAAGCGGAGGACATGTTTAATCAAGCGTTGGTCATCTTCACCAGCATCGGCTACAGTCTTGGCCAAGCAAATTCGCTTGTGGGACTCGGTGAAGCCTTACTCCGCCAAGCTCGGTATTCTGAAGCCAAGCGCTTTCTGCAGGAAGCGGCTGAAGTCTCAAACAAGATCGATTACGAATGGGTTCGCACTCGGTCAAACGAGCTTCTGGCTGAAGTTGTTGGGGCAGAAAAATCACCCGTCGAAGCGTCACCCTAGACCTTGGTCCGTTCGTCCCATGCCAAACTTCGCCGGCCCAAACCCTTCCCGCCGTCTCTTCGTCCCATTAAGCTCCATTTTATTATACCCCTCACACGTGACCGTCACCCCTAGGCGTTGTGCACGCTACCTGGCTACGCTCTTGGCCAAGCGGGCGCATTGCAGACACTTGGAGAGGTCCACCAAGCGCGAGCCAATTATTCCGCCGCGGAGGAATCATTCAACGAAGCATTAGTTGCTTATACGGGAATTGGGAACGGTATCGGCCGAACAAACTCGCTGCTCGGGCTCGGCGAAGCCTTACTCCGTCAAGCTCGGTATTCTGAATCCAAGTCTTTCCTTCATGACGCGGCTGAAGTCTCAAACCAGATCGGCTACAAATAGGCTCAAAATCGATTAAAGACGCTTCTATATGAAATTCTCGAAGCGGAGAAGTCACTCACCGAGACCTCACCCTGAACTCTAGCCGCCAAACCGCGAACTTCGCGGCAGTTGCTTCATCGCCCCAAGCGCCGTTCTACGATCTCGCTTGCACATTCGTTTTACCCATTTCACTCTCGGCATGTGTTCGCTATCTGTTTCTCTTTACCATGTAATCTTGATTCAGGGGTTTTGGTTGAACCTCCTACCACACTGGCTTCGAATACATATGTTTATCCTGTATACGTGGGCTACAGAACGAACGTGTAACTTCCAAGCCGTCCCTCTGAGCACGAGTATGTTCTCGTCGATCTGTTCTGTTAGCTGCATTTATCGACCGGGTGCTCTTTGAAACGTTTTTGAAGCGTGCTATCCTTACAGGAGGGCATTCCACACGGCGGGGCGAGCTCGGGTAGTCTTGGCCCGAGGAGTTATACAATCTACAACATCTGGGTTGACTGTTGTCCCCAAATTGGTGCTTTTCCCGGTGGAGCCGACGTTCGTAGCGAGCCGTTGAGGTCCAAAACCTGCGGGTTGGCGTAGATAAGCGGAGGCGGAATCAAGTGCGTCACGCGGTCCTCATTGGAAGACCAAAGTCTGGGGGAGGGTGTTCCGGTTTGAATCGACTAATACAACCGGTGGGTGTCTTCTGTATAAAAGGCGGGGCTAGCGCTTGGTTATTGAGGCGGAGCTCGAACCAGAGACTTGATCCCCTCCGCTTGCAATCATCGAGAGTTTCACCGCCTCAGGTATGGGATGTCAGCTTAAGCGTGCTCTCAGTCTCCGACGCGCGGCACAAATAGAGGAGAGGTCCTCTGGCTGATCTCTGATGCAACAAATCGGGGGTTCGAGGATGGCCAGCCCAACGCGTCCTGACATCGGCGGTCCAAGATGAAGCGGCAGATCGGTAGCCTGTCTCCGAGGTTCGACTCATATAGATATCACAGCTATAGCCCCAGTAGGAGCGAATCGAGCACTGCGGGAATGTTAGGTAGTGTGTTGGGTGTGGCATCGAACGGGCGTTTGCAACTTTGTCACAATTCCTCTATATCTGTTCTTCTAGTTACCATGTTCAGGTAGCCAGAGGAGGCTACTCTAAGTGAATTGTAGTTATGGTCACCTCGAGGCAGTTAAAGGGCCCTCAGAAAACGAGGGAAAATTTGCGATATCATAGATAGGAACAGGTGAGAGGTGTACGAGGCGGCGGGTGATGTTTCAGAGCGTGTCCGAATTTGTACAACGGACTTAGCTCCCTCCGCCGAAATCAACTCTGTCGACACTCCTATCCGAAATCTAATCCCTCACACATTCATGGCATGGATTGACCAGGGCGATTACGACCTTATCTTTATACAAAAACCATTCCCGGGTCTTCAAAGCCTTATTTTGAGCCAACCGAACCCTGGTACATCAACGCATTCTCAGCGCTTACTACCGATGTCCAACCCTCCACCCCAAACCCCCGTCGCCGATGCATGGGAGAACGATGCGGGAACACAACTCAAAATAGATCTCTTGGAAGAGCGGCTCGAATCCATTGATTTGAGCGATCTACCGTCGGGTACGGGGTCCCAAGAGCAGAGGAGAAAAAAGCCTTCAGCGGTGAGCAGCTCCGTGATTCTGCAGGCTACTTCATCCCCGCTGACCCATTATGATCAGCGAAACATCCTCTAAAGACTGAATGCGAGGCGTCTGGAAGTCACTCGAATTAGTTTCACTGCGGATAGCACTCCAGCCGGCAAGGGAAGTCACGGCGAGGTCGTGGTAGCCACTCTCACCTTGGACAACGGCACCTCATCGGAGTCGCCTAACCAAGTAGCAGTTAAGAAGGTCTTCATCAGTGATACTGTTGAAATAGTGTCATCAACATTATGTCAATTCTCCTAAAGCGAACTTATTCCGATTATGGATAAACCCTGTTTCCCCCTACAGTAAATCACTCCCATCTCACGCTATCGGTCCCGAATTATATTCTCACACAATGTCATTAACTATCCGACTAGGTAGCGACTTAATTTAGAGTCATTACTTAGCCATAAAGACAATTACTAGTAAATACTATTATAAAACATATAAAAGGACCTCTCTGTAACGTAGCTGGTACTACCTAAGTTCCCTCAATACATTTCTCTTACACTCTACAATCAGGACGGACTGAATAGGCGGCGCTGCGTCTATAATACTGTAAGGAACTTCCCGTCTATCTTTCGTCAGATACCATTGATGAAGAAAAGTTTCTTCGAGTAAGTCCGTTTGAACTCACGGACGGACTGTGGACCTGACTCAACTACATAGACTTTTGCAAACGAGCTGCAACTATTGGACACGTTAGACCACCCTAACATCATCAAACTCGTTGGATTTGTGGAGGATATGAAGCAGTGTATAGCCTGGTTTGTATTTCCTTGGGAAGCCAACGGCAACGTCCGAGAATTCCTTCTTTCGGGCAAATGGGAGCTGCCCGAGCGGGTATCTTTGGTAAGACCGGGTGTTTTCAGCGTCCATTTTAAGTCATAATAATTCAGTGGTACACCACCAGATTCAGAACGTAGCATCTGGACTCGAGTATTTGCACGGTCGGCGCCCACCGATCCGGCATGGTGATCTGAAATCTGTGCGTCCTTTCGATAGCTTTGGACAGACGCTCTGTGCTAACGGATTTATTTCTCAGCTCAACATCCTCGTGAACTCGGAACATCGAGCAGTCATTACGGATTTCGGTTCGGCCCGGATTCAGAACCAAGGTCGTGGATTCAACATAACGAATCGTTCCCCCCGCCGTCAAGCAGCCCTGACCGATCCCAACGTCACACCTTCTGACGGGTGTCCCGAGGCGACAGTGTCAGCCACCACCGGCGAGCTGACGTTGACGGGTCCCAGTTGGTCCTTCCGATGGGCGGCACCCGAAATTTTGAACGAAGAGGAGCCGTGTTTGGCAAGTGATATATGGGCGTTGGGTTGGATTGCGTGGGAGGTACGTGAAGGTTTGATTGGAACGCCAGCTTTCTCTTATAGTCGGTGCCGTTCCTCTTGGATCAGATTGTGACAGATAACTATCCATTTCCCGAGGCCAAAACAAATAAGTCCATCACTATAAACGTTGTGATGGGGCGACTTCCTCAGCTCTACGATGATGGCCAACTCTCGCAAATTGGCCAACTCTGTTATCTGATGGTGAGATGCGGGAAGCCGAAGCCGGAGGAGCGGCTATCTGCAACCGAGTGCAGGAGTGCCCTTCGATTCATCGTAAGCTAACGATAATATGGTTAGTTCTGACAAAGACTGACTGTAAAGGATGGCAGCCATCCACTGTTCCTAGGACTAGAGTCAACTGTATCTCTCAAATCCGGTCTGCAGCTCTATTGATGGAGATGGGCAATATGCATCGGTTGCAATGCAGGTATAAGGAAGCGCTGAAGTTCTTTGAGGAAGCTTCCGCCCTCGCTCGATCCTCTGGAAACACACAAACGACGGCCCGTGCGCGTTGTGCGAGCCTGCGTACGTGGGCGGAGTTGCAATTGAGGTCGTCACGCGGTTTCAATTAATATTGGACGACTGAAAGGGCGAGTCCTCTCCTTCGATTCGGCTAATACACCCGCCACTTGGCTTCTATGTCAAAGAAGGGACAAGTCGGAGAACGGGTCCAAAGCTCGGTGATTGAGGCGGAGCTTGAACCAGTCCCTAGTTTAACTTCGTCAGCAAACAACGACCAGGTATGGAAAAGTCAGTCCAGCACTACTTCAGCTCACCCACAGGTTCCAACGCGCTGCGCAAGTGGAAGAGAGCTGCTCGGACTGAATTCCTGACGCAAATGGCCTATTGGGGCTTCGGGGAAGAATGACACCTTGACCTCTTCAGTCCAAGATGAAATTTCGCCGAACAGATCATCCCCAACACCGAAATCGCTACAGGCTTCTACCAGCAACCACCGGACCTCCTCCCACCTCTTCCCGCCACTGTTTAATACTCATGTTTTCTGGAAGTGAAACTAGTGCAGGTTGCAGTAGAAAACTACCGTCTCGCCAACGTCTCCCCGTTCCTTCTCGACCCAGATTGCACTTTCGACCGCCCGAACTCACCACAGCATGACCCCAGCAACAATCCCAACCTTCTCGCCGTCATTTATTAGCTTGCTAGAGATGAAAGCACGTTCAACGTGGGCACCCGCCTACGATATGCAAAGCCCGTCCGAACGCGATGCATTTGCCAGAGGGAGAGTCGTCGTTAGAGCATACCAGCAAAGATGAAGTGTACCATGGACATGCCCTTTGGGAAGGACGCGACCGGTATCGGGCGAACACCTCGGGGCTTCGACACCGGCGTCGTCTCCGTCTAGGACGCTAGGACGTCTCACGAGCGTTGTCGTCGGGGTGAGGAAGGACGAAAGCGAATACCAGACTGTCCTCTCGTCGCCGGCGATGCACCCTAACAGAAGACGGAACGCTATTAAACCTGAAGATAACCCCCAACCGGTCCTTTTGTGCCTTCGGGGAGCAAGGGTAGGCGACTCCTCGTGTCTGCGCTCGCTAGGCTTTCCGCTCATCCTTACCGTTAAATTAGGAAGGATCAGACATAGGATCCATAGGTCACAGTCCCGTGCAGAAGTCGTTGACCGACTTTGAGCACGTAAAATAGGGCAGGCGAGGAGGTTTGAGAATGTCAGGAGCTCTCAACTTTCCACCCGGCCGCTTCGGCGCCTTCATGACCGTCTTCTTTCGAGCCGTTTGCTCGACTTCCACTCCCCACCCTCCTCTTTCCCCGCCGACTCGATCATGCGCCAGGTCCCTTCCATACCTTCCGGCCCGAACCCTTTGGCTAGGTCCAAATCCTTCGGCTCGGGCGTATTCAACGCTCGCGGAAAGCTGCTGAAAAGTGACCAAGCCGTCTTCGATCCTGGCATACGAGCCTGCCCCGCGCCAGCCCTCGCTCGCTTCGCGAGCACGGGCTGGCGCAGGGCAGACTCTGGCTCGCTGCGCTCGCAAGCCAGGGGTGAGGGGGGTTTAGGGAAGACTTTATGCTACTGTATGAACAACGCTACTCTTCTAGTTGTCGACTTTGTCTTCCACGCTTTTTTTTCGGCTTGATCAGCTTACAACCGCACCTTTACATGTAAAGGAACCATTTTCTAAACAATCGCTCTTTATCGCTCTGTCTTCCCCCATCCCCCTGTCTCTTTTGAGCGTCGCTGTTTTATCTATTTATCTTCCCGTCCACTTCCGTACCATTCATAGCTTCCTTTGTTCATTCCCCCATGCAAATACGATTGGATATCACCCCAGGCTGTTCACCCAATTACCATCTCAATCGTACATCTCATCACTTCCCAAATGCTCACTCCTAACTCTGAGTATCCGACTGAGTTGTCGTCTGGTTTCTGACTGAGTGTTCACCTTTCGCCGGTGTTCCTTCTCCGCTTTGACCGCTACCCGTCGATTTGAGCTGTTTTCATTGCCACACCCTGTCCCCTGCCAATGCCATTGCCATCTTCCATTCGCTTAGGTTCCGCTATAGCCTTTGTCTAGCTTAATGTAGATGCCTGAGCAAACCATCGGTCCCCCGGGTATGATACCAAAAGGTCTTGATATTAATATTGACTACCTAAAGATCAATACATAGCTTGGCACTAACGACGGGTGTCTACAATATTTTCCTATTTTATTGAAGGGACAGGGGGGAGGGTTAAGTAATAAGCGCTGGTCACGACTCACACGGGGGCGGCTTGTGTTTGCTTGTACACCCTTTTTTATTCCGGGGACGTGCGGCCCGTGGGCCAGGGAAGTCGCATGGATGAGGGGTTTGGCGGGGTTCGGGCGGGTGTGCTTTTTTCGGAGACGGGGTACGCGGGGCGGGGGATGCGCACGGGTGGCACGGGGGTGTGCGGCTCGCGCGTGTTTGCTTGTTCGCCCCCTTTTTCGTTTTGGAGACGGGGACGCGGCCTGTGTTTTTGTTTGGGTCGTGGGCTGCACAGAGAGGGGAGCCGCGCGCGTGGTGAGGTTTGTTTGGGGGTTCGGGCGGGTGTGCCCTTTTTCGGAGACGGGGTTACGCGCGGCGCGCGGGGAACGCAGAGGTGGGAGGTCTCCGTCGCCGGTGACACGGGGGTGTGCGGCTCGTGTTTGGTTGTCCGTCTTTGGAGACGGGGACGCGCGGCCCGTGTGTTTGTTTGGTCGTCGGCGGCACAGAGGGGAGCCAACAGTACTTTTTTTGTCGGAGACGGGGTGCGCGCGGGCGGGGATGCGCACGCGCGGGGAGCGGAGAGGTGGGAGGTCTCCGTGTCGCCGCGGCGGGGACCTAGCAAAACACGGAGACCGGGGGGTGGGAGTTTTGCGTCGTCCGTTCATATAGAGATGCATGGTTAGCCTTATAGACGGGGCGAGAGCAGTGAGGAGAGGTGGTCAGAAGTTGTACACGGAGAGAGTTTAAGCTCGTCCCCTGTACGGCCCTCGCAGGGGCAAAGCCAAGATCCTTGAGGGGTGGCCGTCCTCCCTCACACCCATATCAAAACGGTCTCTCATACGACAAAGCGAGCGAGAATCTTTGTTGGATCTGTTTCAAGGCGACGGTGGCCACTTTCCCAGTCGTCCACCTTCCGCCGACCTAGTGGATGGGAGTTGCAACAGGCTACGACCCCGTGTTCCTGACGGGAAACTTGTCCATACTTATTCGTAGAGCGATGCCACCTAGAAGGGCTCCATATAGTCTGATTCAGAGCCATGAGGTATGTCGTTATGGCTGTGACGGGGGAAAGGGCGTTGACGCAGTTTCCTTTTCCTTACATTTTTAGTTCGCCAATGGCGTCCGGAACTTGAATATCTTTCCGACTTCCGAACTCGTTTTGAATATTCTCATCATGGACGTCACTCCTCTGTTCGTGGAACCATCACTTCACCGTACCGTCCGCAACCCACTCCCGTTCACCCCGACAGGCCCAAAGGGTCATGTCACCCCACCGATGTCCACAACGAGCGCCCTGATGGCGTCTGGTGACGGGTTGGACCCCAGAGACAAGGTTTACCACTAATTCATTGTGCGTAAGTCATGTATCGGGTCCAGTGCAGCGCGAGTCCGTTTCAGCGGAGAATGGAATAGGCGGAGGCAGCTGTATGCCCAAGTTTAGAGAGCCTAGGATTGTGATAACCCAGTTGTAGTAGACAGCTCGTACAATACGATGCAAAATTCAGCACTTGGATAAATAAGAGCACGCGGAGGGTTGTGTGGGAGGTAGTTGTTCCTATCTGTCCGAATTTAGACAACGGACTTAGCATCTCCTCGCCGAGATCGAGCCGGTCGCAGGAGGAACGGGTCCGGACCATTACCACTCTTGCATCGAGCCCAAACCATCCCCACTGTCTCCAGGTCTCAACTCCAACAACCTGGCTCTACTACATTGGCCCACTTTGCCATTTCTCTGAACGCTAGACTCGTTGACTACGCACAAACCTCAAATACTAGATGTCGGACCCTTCACCACGGACCCCTGAAGCCGAAGCGCATGCGAGTGATGCGAACGCACATCCCCAAGCAGAATCCCATGAAGAAAGGCTTGAATCCGTTGACTTGAACGACCCGCAGTCGAGCACGGGGTCCGAAGCCCCGAGAAGGAAAAAGCATTCTGCAGTGAGCATCAACGAGGTTGTGCAGACCACGTGTTCCATACTGAGCCGTGACATCCAGCGAGATCTCCTCAAAAGACTAGATAGGAGGCGTTTAGAAGTCACACAAATTAGTTTCACTGCCGGTGAGACTCAGGTTGGCAAGGGAAGCCATGGCGAGGTCGTCATAGCCACCGTCAGCGTCAACGATGGTACCGCGTCCGAAGCACCTAGACAAGTAGCCGTAAAGAAGTTCTTGTTCGGTGATAATATTGATGAAGAAAAGTTTCTTCGAGTAAGTCCGTTTCACCCCGCGAAGCTGAAAGTCGGACTGACTCAACCGCCCAGACCTTCGCTAACGAGCTCCGTGTATTGGACGGGCTGGACCACCCCAACATCATCAAACTCGTCGGATTCGTGGAAGATATGCAAACTCGAATAGCGTGGCTCGTATTTCCCTGGGAAGCCAACGGCAACATCCGGGAGTTTCTTCTTTCCGGCAAATGGGAGTTGCCCGAGCGGGTATCCTTGGTACGTCCTAGCGTTCTCATCCCCGAATCCGCTTGAAATAAATATTATTATACACTTTCAGTTGCAGGATGTGGCATTTGGACTTGAGTACCTCCACACCCGGCAACCACCCATCCGTCATGGAGATCTCAAATCTGTGAGCCCTTTCGGCACCGCCCAATGAATGCTATGGAAACGGGATCTTTCTTTAGCTCAATATCCTGGTCAACTCCGCCCATAGAGCCGTCATTACGGACTTTGGTTCGGCGCGGACCCAGACAGAGTGTCGTGGATCAGAAACCACGAGTGGTTCGCCTCGCCGTCAAGCGGCCTCGACCAAGCCGAACCTCACATCATATGAAGGGTGCCCAGAAGTTACAGTCTCGGCTACAACTGCTGAGTTGACATTGACGGGTCCGAGCTGGTCCTTCCGATGGGCGGCACCGGAGATTCTAAACGAAGAGGAACCGTGTCTAGCCAGCGACATATGGGCCCTGGGTTGGATTGCGTGGGAGGTATGTGTCGGTCTGACTTCATGCCACAAGTCTCTCACAAATGGTGCTATCAGATTATGACGGATAATTACCCCTTTCCCGAAGCCAAAACAAACAATTTGATCACTGTTAAGGTCGTAAAAGGGCTACTACCTTCAATCTACAATGATGGCCAATTGTCCCAAGTCGGCCGACTCTGTGATATAATGGTGAGATGTTGGAAGCCCGAGCCCAAAGACCGACTTTCTGCAACCGAGTGTCGCAGTGCTCTTCACTGGGTCGTAAGCTAAGTATAATTATGGGTTAAACGAATACCACTAACATTAGCGCGTCCTAGCCGTCCAGCGTTCCTAGGAGTCGAAGCGACGGAGCATCTCAAATCCGGTCTGCTGCTCTCTTGATGGAAATGGGAGAAATACAGCGTTTGCAGTGCAGATACAAGGATTCTTTAAAGTTTCTTGATGAGGCGTTCTCAATCGCTCAATCCTCTGGAGATGAAGGAAGGATGGCACGTGCCTTATACCTGAGCGGTGACCCTCATCGAATGCTGTCCAACTATGATAAGGCGGAGGCCGCTTACAACCGATCACTGGAGATTTACACGACCATTGGTAATAGTCTTGGTCGAGCGCATTCAATGCGGGGCCTTGGTGAGATCCACCAAGCACGATCCGACTATATCAAAGCAGAGGAGTATTTCAACCAAGCATTGGCCATCTTCACCGGAATTGGATCGAGGATTGGCCAAGCAAACACATTGCAGAGGCTTGGAGAGAACCACAATGCTCTATCCAGTTATGCCAAAGCAGAGGAGCATTTCCGACAATCACTCGCCATTTTCACGAGCATTGGGGCAAGCCTCGGCCGGGCGAATGCATTGCTTGGCCTCGGGCAGACGCACCAGGCGCTATCCAACTACCCCATTGCAGAGGAATTGTTCAATAATGCACTGGTCACTTACACGGAAATCGGGAATAATCTTGGCCGAACATTCTCGCTGTTGGGACTCGGCGAAGTTCTACTTCGTCAAGCTCGGTATTCCGAAGCCAAACCCGTCCTTCATGATTTAACTGAAGTCTCAAACCAGATGAACTACAAATGGGCCCAAAATCGGTCAAGGAAGCTTCTAGATGAAGTTCTCGAAGCGGAGAAATCGGCGTCACCCTGAACTCCGGCAGCTTCGCCTTCAACCGCCAACTTCCACCCGCCCGAACTTTCTCGAGGATGCTTCATCCCACTAGCTCCTTCTTCCTAACTCTCCCATACCATATCGGCTGAATTTTTCCGCTATCTATTTGTATTTCCGATGCAGGCTTTAGCTCTGCTATGCTCCTACTTGCTCTCTCATTCCCGTCATTCCCGTTCACTTCCGAATGGTTGTGTATGAATTTCTTGTATGTGTGGGCAAACTAAACGAATTTGTACCTTTCCGGATCACCCCATTCTAGGTCACCATAATCTCGCTAGTTTTTGCCGTCGGTGCCGTCGGTGCCTATGGGCCAGCGTGCTCTAGGGAACGTTGGGGTGTCCGCTGTGGCTCCTGGGTTGGTGTTTGACCCAGTAGAACTGGTTCGCACATTGAGGCTTATCATTCAGGTCTCTTTGTCCTAGAATGTAGTAGTATTACTGGGATTGTAGCAACTGAGTTTCCCGAGAATGGTGCGTCCGCCGGTAGAGCCACCGTTCGCACCCAATCCTTCGAGTGTCCAAATCCTAAGTATAAACCGCTAACAAAGAGCTGCCCTGCTATTGATTAGGGCGCCTGCCGAGGTGATTAACCTCCCTCGAGAATTCACAAGTTGTCCTTGACGTCCATCATGAGTAATTTTCATGGCGCGTTGCGTCAGGGCACGCGAGCGGAGTTGGAATCTAGTTTGTCATGCGGGTTTAATTCAAAGACTTCAAATGGAGGGTGCCTCAGATATTTTCATGGCGCCCAGACAAGTAATTAAAATGGTTACCAAAGGGTGATCGATGTGGAGCTTGAACTGGGCTCAGGGAAATGTGTGTTCGCGACTTGGTAATCCCGTCATCTTCGATCAGCGACATGTTTGGCACTTGGAGGTCAGTGGCTCGGTTCAGTGAAGCTCAAACTGACCAACAACCCTCAAACTCCACGCATGGCAGGGCTGGAGAGAGGAGAGCCCTGGGTGAACCTGATCCATGTAGGTGATTGGGCGGTTTTTGACGATGGCTGACAAAAGCCTGGGCGCAATAGCTATAGACAGAAGCACCTAGCTCTGAGTAGAGTCCCGACATTGCGATGAGTCTTGTTCCAATCTACGAGCTATATTATACAATAAACGACTCGCAGAATGTGATTATAGCAATAATACCAAATTCTGCGGGTCGTGTGGAAGTGGCGGGGCGGAGCTAGGCAACGGATTTAGTGGCCTCATAGCCGAGATCGATTCCATGCCACACATTCACAAGATACTTGACCCGGACCATTACGCTCGGCCCTTGTGCGAGAATTATCAATACAATCTTGAAAGTCTCAGCTCTAAGCACCCGGTCCTTAGCAAATTGACCTGCTTTCCTTTTCCTCTGAACATTCAATCACGCAACCTCCTATGTCGGACTCTTCACCGCAGCTCTACGAAATCAAAGCCCATGTGAATGATGCGGGCGCACAACACCCAGAAGAATCCTTGGAGCAACAGCTCGAATCTTTGGATCTCAACGACACACCGCCGGATACGGTGTTCCAACAGTCGAGGATAGTAAAGCGGTCTGCGGTACGTGGCGACGAGGTTGTGTAAAACACATCTTCCTCACTTACGTAATACGTTCAGCGAGATCTCCTCGAGAGACTAAGCGAGAGACGCTTTGACGTGACTCGAATCAATTTCACAGCCGGTGGCACTCAAGCTGGCAAGGGAAGCCGCGGCGAGGTTGTGGTCGCCACCCTCACGGTGGACGATGGCACCATATCGGAGGCACCTAGTCAAGTAGCGGTTAAGAAGTTTATAATTAGTGAGAACATTGATGAAGAAAAGTTTCTTCGAGTAAGTCCGTTTCACTTCGCTAAACATCAGTCTGACTCAACCGCCAGACCTTCGCGAACGAGGTCCGTGTATTGGACGGGCTGGACCATCGCAACATCATCAAGCTCTTCGGATTCGTGGAAGATATGGAAAAGCGTATAGCATGGCTCGTATTTCCCTGGGAAGCCAACGGCAACGTCCGGGAGTTCCTTCTTTCCGGCAAATGGGAGCTGCCCGAGCGGGTATCCTTAGTACGTCCTAGACTCGTGATCATGGAATCGGGCTGACACAAATACTATCATAAACGGCCAGATAAAGGATGTGACGTCCGGACTCGGGTACCTCCACACTCGGCAACCACCCATCCGTCATGGAGACCTTAAATCTGTTAGTACCTTAGACACTTCTAACAGTCGCTATCCGCCAACGGATTTCTTCCTCAGCTCAACATCCTCGTGAACTCCGACCATCGAGCAGTTATTACAGATTTCGGTTCTGCGCGCATCCAGACTGAGGCTCGTGGATCCGAAACCACGAGTGGTTCACCTCGCCGCCAAACACCCTCGACCGGCTCTGACCTCACAGCATGTGTCGGCAGCCCAGAAGTGACAGTCTCGACAACCAATGCAGAGCTGACACTGACGGGTCCTAGCTGGTCCTTCCGATGGGCGGCATCTGAGATCCTTAACGAAGAGCAGCCTTGTTTGGCTAGCGACATATGGGCGCTGGGTTGGATCGCATGGGAGGTATGTGAGAGTCCGATCGAAATGCTGCCATTCTCTCACAGCTCCCGTTCCTCGTCAGGTTGTGACGGACAATTATCCATTCCCCGAAGCCAAAACAAACACATCCATCACGGTCAAAGTTGTGAAAGGGCTACTACCGTTACTGTATGATGATGTTCAACTCTCGCAACTCGGCGACCTTTGCTACTTGATGGTGAGATGTTGGAAATACGAGCTGAGAGAGCAACCAACCGCAACCGAATGTTGGAGAGCTATCCGATGGGTCGTAAGTCGAAGACCGTAATCGCGAGTCCAATGGGTTCTGACTTGCAAGGGTGGCAGCCATCTACCATCCCTAGAACTGGAAGACAAGAGGCCTCTCAAATCCGGTCTGCTGCGCTTTTGATGCAGATGGGCGAAATGCACCGTTTACAGAACAGATACAAGGAAGCCTTGAAGTTCTTCGAGGATAGTGTCGCTATCGCTCGATCCGTTGGAGATGAGCGAACAATGGCAAAGGCCTTGGACTTGGCCGCCGATTGCCACCGGTCACTAGCCAACTATGAAATGGCGACGGAACTCTGCAGCCAGTCGTTGGAGATCTACACGCATCTGGGGCATAGTTTGGGTCGGGCGAGCGCATTGTACAGACTCGGAGAGATCCACCTTTCACGATTCGATTACGCCAAGGCCGAGGAACCTTTCAACCAAGCTTTGGCCATCTGCGTGAGATCTCACAAAGATCGTGGTCAAGCGAATGCCTTATTAAGGCTCGGATATGTTTACCGTGGGCGAGCCGAATATGCACGAGCAGAGGAATCTCTCAACAAAGCATTGTCTATCTACACAAGTATTGGAGATAGTCTTGGCCGAGCCAATGTGTTGCATTTGCTTGGCGAGGTCCATGAAGCGCTAAACAATGATGTGGAATCAGGGGAATGTTTCGATCAAGCGCAGGCGATTTCTGTGGGTATCGGGTACAGTGTTGGCCAAGCGAACGCATTGCAGAGGCTCGGAATGATCCACAACAACCAATCTAATTACGCCAAGGCAGGAGATTATTTTAATCAAGCACTGGCCATCTTTGCGAACGTCGGGGATACCCTTGGCCGAGCAAACTCGCTGCTGGGACTGGGTGAAGCCAAACTCCGCCAAGCTCGGTATTCCGAAGCCAAGTCTCTCCTCAGTGATGCAGCTGAAATCTCAAACCA
>WSTX01005362.1:0-24835 GCA_019633405.1 Tulasnella sp. 408 | reverse complement strand
CTACCTAGGCTACTCAGTTGATTGTCCTAGCAAATTGTCGACCGATTCCAAGGTAATACAGCTTGTGTGCTGAGGCTTTAGATTACAGCCGCCTAGGTACTCACAGAAGACATGTTAGGAGATGGTGGCCGGCAGCCGCAGATTGGCCGGCACCGGCGGTGTCCGTTGTTCCATCTTTCTGGAGGCCAAGGCAGAAGGAAGTCGGTCGGGGTTGAGATTCAGGCACAGCGTGCAAACAGTTGTCCATCACCTCATCTCGACACTCGGGCGGAATGTAGCGCGGTGGTAAATTCAAACTCGGATATCTCGGATCTGGTTACTCCCTTAGCGCCTATTGGCTATGACGAAACTGTTTTCTTTGCCAAGAGTTGCTTATAGAAGTAGAATGAATTATACTTGCCATCACAGCACTCCAGAGACGATTGAACACCAACACGGCTGTGTTTTGCTCGACGCTTCGTTTGCGGAGCACTCGTTTGCAACTGGTTTTGTTGGAGAGTTCTGAGACATTCAGCATGGGACAAAATCCTAAGGCCTGAAGGATTTAGACAGAAACCCGTCGAGATTGAAACTCATATGCCGCCCACTTCTAGGTTTGCAATATCCACCGCGATTCGATGCAGGCAGAACATCAGCACATCGCGCTACCCGGAACTTAGTAACCATATCCGCTGACTTGACTTAGTGCCAATACACCTGGGCCGCTCTCCTGTCGGGGTGGCATGTTCGAGACACGAGCGTCAACTCCAAGGAGGCGAAGCTGAGGTATGGCTGAAGCTCGATTTGGCGCGTGCGGGATAAGAGATCAAAATTCGGCAGCCCGGTCATGAGCGAGCTGGCACAGGATGATCTTTGATGAAAGGTTTGTAGTGTACGGCATTCCACTCGACAGAAGCACAAGACATTGGGGTGGGCTCTTTCGGGAGTAGCAAGTCGGTGCCGTGATGTCAATAGGCGAGAATACCGATGCACTATCAATAATGCTTAAAAATGATTCCGGCTACAGTATCGAACACGTATTCTACCAGGCCTTGGAGATAGCCCAAACGGAAAGAGAAGGGACAATTGCTCCTTCAAACATGAAGACGCTCGCTCCGCTTTCCGCACATGCTCCATATGACCTAGCTAGACCCGATATGGTTTAAAGTCATTGCCTGTCTCGCCGTTCCGAGTACCTCTGGCTTCTAACTGAGTTTGGTGTGTCCATCTCTTCATTACTCCTTGATTGAGAATTGAAGATCCGCAACAACGATAGCAATTGAGCGACTTCATCGCTTTTTTTGTCGATGCTGATCATAATGGCATGGGCTTCGGTGAGAGCTTCCTCGGCCTCGAGGTATCTATTTCGGTCATACTGGAGTTTTCCGAGGGCTACCAAAGTTAGGACTTTCCTGTCAACAGCATCTCCAAGCTCGTAGTTTGTAATTGCTTGACGGTACGATGCCTCCGCTTCTTCAGATCTGCCCAGATCTTCGTACAGTGCTCCAAGGTCCCGAAGTGCATTTCCAGCACCGGAATAAGCACCGGTAGCGGAGTAGAGCTTGTAGGCGTCGCTGAGATTCTTCTCCGCATCCTTGCTCCTTGACTGTGTCTGGTAAAATCGTCCAAGACCGCATAACGCGTTTGCAGCACCTAAAGTGTCGCCCACTCGAGAAAAGACTTTATGGGATTCCAAGAACGCGGTTTCGGCCTCGTGATGTCTTGAATGGTCAAGAAAAATTTCTCCCAGACCATTGAGTGCGTTTGCTGCACCCATGTCGTCACCGATTCGGGAGTGAACCTCGTAGGCCTCCTTAAACGCCTTTTCCGCGTCCTGAATCCTAGACTGACGGCGATAGAGCTCCGCTAGAATGACCAATGCATCCGCAGCGCCCTTATCGTTGCCGACGCGAGAGTGGATTTCATAGGCTTCTAGGAACGCTCCTTCGGCCTCGCGATGTTTTGACTGAGCGAGATAAACATGTCCCAGACAGAGTGATGCCCATGCGATACCCACATCATAACCGATGCGTGAGTGGATCTTGTGGGCTTCCGCATACACCTTTTCGGCATTCTGATACTTTGACAGGGCATGATACACATCTCCCCGATGGACCAACGCGCTTGCCGCACCCATGTCGTGGCCAATGTGAGAGAAGATCTTCTGGGCTTCCAATGATGCCTTTTCTGCCTCGTGATACTTTGAATGAAAACGATAGATCTCCCCAAGGCCGAGTAAAGCGCTTGCTTTCATCATTTCGTCGTTCGTGCGGGTTGCAACGTCCAGGGCCGATCGGTAGTGAGACTCGGCCATCGCTCGGTCGTCCCGAGATTCATACATTTGTGCCAGATTGATGAGGAGCTCTGCAGACCTAACCTTCTGACCGCCAAGAGCATTGCTTGACGGAATTTGAGATGGCTGACGATTGGCTGTTTCAGAACTGACTACGTCACGTGAACATGAAATGCTCACCATCATGCCGACTTTCCGCCTAAAGCTCAGGACTTCAATCCTTTTGGCCGGTTGCGAAAGCCAGCAATCTGACATTAGACTGCAGAGCTCGACCACATGGGAAAAGTGCACGTCTTCCCGGATCGCTGGCAATTTCCCATAGATTGTGCGCAGTATTATGGTTGTCTCGTGATCAAGCCCCTCAAAGGGAACTCTTCCGGTTATGACCTGGTATGTGGCCACATACGTGATCAACGAACGAGTGAGCTTTGATAGCCATCTGAATAGCTCACCTCCCAGCATATCCACCCCAGCGCCCACATGTCGCTCGGCAAATCTTGCATCCCGTCATTTAACACCTCGGGTGCAGTCCATCGAAGAGAAAATTTAGGCCCAGTTAAAGTAAGATCCAAAGTTGAGGAGTCGAATTTGACGTGCGGTGAGGTCAGTCCAGGAGTGTTGGCTGCTGCGTGCGGTTGTTCCGGACAATCCTTTCCCTCCTCTGCCGCGGAAGGTCCTTTAATACGAGCTGATCCAAAATCGGTGATAACGGCATTATAAGAGGAATTGACAAGAATATTGAGCTAGATCACACTGGTATTAGGTCAAATCTTCTCCCAACGGCGCTTGTGACACTCACAGACTTGAGGTCACCATGACAAATTGGGGGTTCGTGGGTATGTAAGTACTCCAGTCCCTTTACTGTATCTTGGATCTTCGGATACAAGGGGATTACTGAATGTTGCATTGCAAAGACGCTCTAAATTGCACGTACCAGAGAAATACGTTCCGGGATGTCCCATTCGCCCGATTTCAAAAAGTCTCGAACGTTTCCATTCTCTTGCCAGGGCAGTATAATCCAAGCATCACCTCTCTCTATGTCTTCCACAAAACCAACGAGGTCGATAATGTTCGGATGAGAGAGTGTTGCCATCAGGCTGACTTCGTGAACGAAAGACTAATTCGTAGTGATCAGAATAGCCAGAAGCGGGATGCGATGAAGAGAATAATACCTTGAAAAACTTGGTCGATTGTTCTGGGTCATCCTGTTTCCACTCAAGTACCTTGACCGCCACCTTCAGCTCAGCGACCTGCTCCTCAAGTGCCCCCGGGATCATTCCCAGCATTCTTGCCGTTATTTTTGAATCATGAAGCGCGGTCTTAACTGCTTCGGTGGGCAATCCTAGGCTCTCAAGCTGGACGTGAAATTTGGAGAGCGTTTCATCGAGTCGTGCCCTTAGTGCAGGGACTGTGACGGACCCCTCCATCGTCTCATGAGCCAGTTCGCCCTCCTCTACCATCGGTTTCAGCTCAGATAACACCATTTTGCCTAGTTCAGAGAGTTCGAGAGTTCCAATGACTACGACACTTTGACCACCCTTTATGCGCGGCGCGGTGTCTTTTATTGTGATTCTGGTGGGGTCGACTCGGCAGTGGGACATTCCGTTGAGGATTCCTCGCTTCGAAAGCCGACCTTAGTGACCGACCTCTGCAGGTCTCGAATATCGATACTCACGGCCTTGTCCCAGGTATGTCCTAAGGACGTCATAGTATCTGCCAGGAGATAATGTTGATTAGAGACGAAGGTGCGCGGGAGATGGCCAACGGAAAGGGAAGAGGGAAGACGACACTGGAAAGCTCTCAGGGGGTCGCAGATGTCTCCAGCCGAGACCAGTATCCAACTTTTATCTACGGCGGAAAAAACCCCCCCAAGAGGTGCCTCCTCATCTTTGCCCCTTGATTGGCTGATGCAGAGGTTTGTGTTTCAGTGTATCGCATTGCACGTTCACGAACCGGCCTTCATCCTGGGAATTCTCGATAGCAACCAAAGAATTGAGGGAATTGCAGTCCGCAGCGGGTTTAAGCGGCTCGTAAGTTGGGGTCCTGACATCCAGGCGCATTGCTTCTAAGGGAGCGGAGCTTCTCCATCGAGTCGTCGGACAAGGCAAGACCACGCAAATGGAGCCAAGCGCATTATCTCCCAGCCCCGCGAAGCACCCGAACGCGTGTCTGGAGTTCTGTCAACTACAAGAGACACTTCACTCTAATCCTGGACGCGGTGTGGACTAGGTTTTTGTCCTGACCTCTATTTCCAACACTTCGATCCTTTATTTTATCGTCCTTCGTACATTTTCTGTCTGTCCCCATAACGTCACGACCTACACGCATCCGTCTGACCAGCGCTTCCTAATCAATCGTTGGAAAATTAAGAGGTAAGCTAGATGAGTCTGAGAGCCATAAGGCTAGACGTACAGGTCCGGTCGAGTGGATCGATCGCGGGTTTGGAGTGTTCACTCCTGTCGTCGGTCGTTGAGTTGTGGTCGCTTGCCATGCACGCGAGCAATATCTGCTTCGTTTAGAAGTAGGCCACAAGATGCCGAGAGGTCAAACGCAAGTCCGAGCAACGTTGGTGTCGCTATCAATGAGCATGTTATCCTTGGTAATGAGGGAAGTCTGTAACGGCCGAGGCTTGTCGAGTGAGGGCTTTGGTTTGAACCTGGACCGAGAAGGACAGGGTCCAGAAGTCGTTGGCTGTGGTAGCTTCCTATGAAGTCTCGAGCGAGCTGAATTGGCGGAGAGTATGCGACTTCCCTATGCTTCGAGTAAGAGGACTGTAGTGAACGGGAATAAATAAGTCAGAAGGGAAATCGAGAAGCACCGACCAAGAGCGGAAGGATCCTCGCGGAGAAATGCGCCGGTCCACAATGAAGTGCACGTACCGAAGGCACCTAAATGACATATAAAAAAAAGTACTGCGACACGAGCGCCTTCGAGGCCCGGGTTAGTATCTGGTGATTCAACCACTAAGTCGCTTTACCAAGGAATCACAACGCAATGCCGGCTCCGGGCGGCTGTGATGCGAGGCTGTCAAAGTTCTAGACAAAGGGAGGAACAGGGCGCATCTCGTCTCTTAGTGTCCTTAAGAGGATGTCTTGGAGGTTGGAAGGGCTCTTTTGAATGCAGCGATTTGGCGGACGCGACGCAGTGTCGGAGTTGGAATTTAGACTGAGCGAGCCTGGACCCCGATCACCGCATTGCGGGCTGTATACCACATATCCTAGGCCGGGCGGCAATGAGAGGACAAGTTAAAGATACCGTCGATGGATTGAAGTCGTCGAGGGAATGAAGTAGTAAGGCTTGGGTCGCTGGTGAGATGAAGTGACGCCGCGGGCGTGAAAGGACGTCCGGTCTCGAATGTTTAGCCGTCCATTAGGCATTGAAAGAGGATGACGGCGTTGGCGACACGCTAAGCGAGAGATAGAACTCTCTTCAGCATCAAATATTGCGTGGAAGAGCATCTAACGCACCTAGAAGCATTTGAGCCACGCTTTTTGTACGTGAGGGTTGAGCTGGGGACATGCACGCCAAACGCGGTCGGGAAGTCTATCGTAATCGGACTGTCGACAATTCTGTTATCTCTTGTATTTCAAGAGGACTGGCACTGCTATGGTAGATATTGAGCCCAGGATTCGGCGCGAGGGTGTAGACCTCAAATATTCAACTGCGAGGAGGATATAGCCATTGGGAACAGGTGTCTCAGCGGCCAACTGCGATGCGTTTTTGAGACGAAAATGCCTCCTATTCGAGTCTAGGGCTTGGCGTGTAGTGTCGATCGATGGAGAATTTGGTGACCCCGACAAAGTCGAGGTACGGCAGGGATTGTGGAGGATGTGTGGTCTTCGAGTCTTGATATGAAATGTGCGGCCACTGGCATAGCTTGGGGGTACGCTCCGCATTGAGCGACCACGAGAGGTGAGCGGGGCTCAGAGGTGATAAGAGCTATTGAGGATGGTGCGAAATCGTTCGGCAGCGGAAGTGGGCGGCCGGTCTCCAATGAAATTCAGGAACGCCCTCGCAAATAAATTGTCCATGACGCAACAAGACACCGTCACCCTTCAGCAGTGAAGCACAAGCAGAATCGTGAGTTGAGTCGTCAGGAGATGCAGACTCAGTCCCTAGTGACCGAAGATAACACATGACACGCTATCGATTCAGTTCAAGGATCTTCTCTTGTTGTGATGTCATTTTGTTTTACGTCCAGCCGATCGCGTACTAAGCCTCCTCCTTCAAACAAATTCAAGGGCAGCGAGATGGCAGATTCGCGTGATGAAAACCTAAACTACGGGCGAGCGAGAGACAACATGCGAAAAACGAAGGCGCTCGTAGCACTTTGAACAAGGTCCAGATTCCTATAGATACTCCACGAAAATTACGCAAGACCGCAAGAGGAAACTGGCTAGGGACGGAAGGTTAGCACCGGACAAAGCGCTCCAGGCGATCGAGATACAGTGCGCACTTGGTGGCAAGAAACTGACGATTAGGCCCTGGAAAGGCCTGCAACTCGCCATCTCAGCGGTCACTCCTCCCAGTCCATGAAGGAGTTCCCAGATACATGCACATTTCTCACTCATGGGCTGACCCCTTCTGCGAAGAGATCTCGCAAGCTGCCTTCCCATCTCTTCCCTTTTATTGTATGGTGTATACCACCTCCAACAACTCCAACAGTAGAACCGGCTGGCCCCCGACAGGGTGGTCCGTATTTTCGGAGGAAACCCGAGTCGGTACGACCGGCAACCTACCCAAAAGTTAGCGAGGCGGCAGTCCGCGGACTGAGAGGAAGTCTCTATAGAGCGAGAACCTTGGCGGACGTGGTACCCGTGGATGCTCGATTTTGTCCAACTTTGCTGGGTGAGTAAGGTCTCTAGCGGTGCCGCTGTTTCTGAAAATAAGTCGTATCACTACCCTTAGGTTGCCGGTACAAATTGCCGGAGCCCCAGAAAATGCGACGGTGGGAATCTGGCAGGATCGGGGCTCTGTAATGGGTGATCACCCATTCAGTGATGCCGGGAACGTATCGGACTTGCCTCGCGGGAGCTCTATCGGGGCTGGACAAGGCAAAACCAGCGTATCTTTTGAGCAAAACTAAGTCAAATAATTAAATTACTGCATGACCCATCTCTGTGTTGTGAGTGGCCGCATAGAGCATCCGGCAAGGATACGGCCGAAAAACAGCCTTCCACTGGAGCGAGGACAACATTCAATACTATCTAACCATGATTCAGGTGTAATTAATAGATCCCTGAGCTGTCGATTTCGTTCAGTAGGAGGCTTGGAGGTGCATACGGCCGCCCCACGATTTTGTGGACCTTTTTACCGGGGGCCTCCGGTACCCGCACGCCAAAAACGTCCTGTAGGTATACGGACACCCGAGGACCTCTAGTTTAAAGAACAGGGAAAACACGTGCACTCAAGCGTTCAATAGATCCATTGCTGATCTATTTGTTGAATATGCGTTCTGAAAGCAGGTGCTAGGGTATTTGGCCTCCCGGATCCTTTTGCCGGGAGTCTTCAGCGCGGCCCGCTCAAAACGTCCGGCAAACATACAGCCACTGACCCTGAAGTCTCTTATATGACATCATCCGATCTCAGGTACCAACGCTGCTTCACGTCTCCACTCCCTTGGTTCCTTCCCCACTCTGACCATTGCTTGCACCGTTTTTCGCCCAGATTGGATCGGATTTCGCTCAAAAAATTTCCTAATTGTGCTGTCTTAGTCCCAGTACATAAAAGTCCATTTTGCGTGGCTTAAAACAGATTCAAAGAGCCTGTATACCCGAATGATCAGGAATGGGAGCACATGTATTTATGCCTTAGCAAATCATATTCTCAGCGTTACAACCATATATTTATGCTATCAAAGGCCCTTTTAGCTGACGGTCATGTAATGGGGGTCGTCCGCATAATACAGCGGCCTCAAACGACTAAATGGCCCCTGCTTGGCAGCCCTTCAGTAGGTATCCAAATTCCGGATATATATACAATATAATATCGCTAGAGTACTCGAATATATATCTAAATGCTATAATCAAAGGGTTGGGAAAGCTTGTGTAATCGAAGGGCATGTAAAAGGGCAAAGAGGCACTTGGGGCTTATCAGCCAAGGCTTCCCTGGGCTGATATCTTTGTTGCCCTTCATCCGATAAGCGTACAGGCTTGCATAGAGGTTTTCCAAAAATAGAAAAGCTCTCCTACAAGACTTGGAGCGGCTATGGCCAATATTGACTTCACGACTGCTATTCTTATACTTTTATCCCCTCATCTTTCAGTTTGCCACCAGCTGAAACCCTCTGGAGATCCAAATGAGGCTCAAATAAATTATATATTTTGTTTAGCATAAGTTATCGAAGGTTGTACCGTGCTATTTGACCAGGTGACGAAGCAGTACTAGATCCAATGTCAGCTACCCTATGTACCCCCATCCACAAGAGTCAAAAACTCACTAAATCTCTCCCTTACAGGTTTTTACCCTTTCATGTAGTAGATACTGAATGGAGTAATGTTCAATATATGTGTATGCACATTCCATGTCTTCAGCTCTCTCTACAGGCTCAGGGGTGATGGGGTAAAAGCACCTGACCCCCAATTGATAATTTCTCCTGCATTTATTTGGTCCCAGTAACTTCTATTCGAAAATAATAATCTATGCGACTAAATCAGCACTGCAATATTATGATGTCCTGTCGATTTGAGATCGTTAATGTTTAGTGTTCTGGCAGGGAAAATTAGGCTTTTGGGACGGATTTCCTTCAGTATCCCAAGGAGCTTGCACTTAGAGTTTACTTTAGCAGTGTATTTAACTACTATGAGGGTAGTATTTTGCCCAAATATCACAATCTATAGTCTTTTGGGGACGGGTTTTATTATTTCAATGTATTTTGTTTCTCTTGGTTTTGAAACCTCCCCAAAGCAAGATATTTCGAATCCAATGTGTTTAGAATAGCTATGTTTGTAACTTGACCGGCCGAAAAAGGCGCCGGAACAAAGGAGACATTAGGAGGGGAGGCAGGCATCAGAACAATGTGTGAGCTTTGCGTGCATCGCACTGTAGCGCCCTGAGAGTCCGGAGACGCCGAGAAAGCTTCAGAGTCCGCTAAAAGGCGGAGATGGGACGTATGACTTCCCATAACGCTCCCTAAACTAAAAGCATAAACCATTGTTTCCGATCTGCTCGTTGTAGGCTGAGAGAACACGTGATGGAAGCCGACAGACCCTTGATGCCGTCTCTGAGGCGGTTTTAGTGTTAGGAAGGGGTCGACGCACATCACGGCCAAATCCGCCCCCTAATCGTGTTTCCCCGAGTTCCTGCCCTGCCGGTTAGCGTATCGGATATGTGTTTATGTCACAGGAGGGTCAGGATACGAAGGGTCCACATGAGACAGGCACGTGCCTTCGCAAGCCTCCGCCCATCAGTAGACTGGCAGACAATACCCTGAGTACCCGTTTTGGGGCATGAGAGACTGTGAGGGTGTTGGCTCGGCGGTTGCTTCCACTGTAGGGTCGTCACGGTGTCACAGTGGCCCCCGAGTCGAGCCTATTCGAATATTCGGAGGTTTCATCACGCGTGAACCCCTTTATCTGAGCCTACACCATCACGCTTTGGGCTCTGTTGGCCACCTCAGGGTCTCAGAATTCCCATATTTGGCAGATCGAGCGCCCCAAGACCCTTATTTCGAGCCTAATTCCAGGCTCGGTCACGCGTCACAGGCCGTAGCGAGCTAGCGAGCCGACGCAAGATTTGGTCATGCCCCAGTCCCTGCGAGTCTATGGTGGAAATGGTACAGTATCATGTTGTCCTAATGAGGGGATGACCGATCAGGCAAATGATATGGTCCCTGTTCACCCTTTTGGGCCGGAGCATCTTTACTCGAAGCGTACATCACATGACAATCTCACGGTTCTTCTTCGCGCCCGCACGTGTTTAGTGTCTATTATTTAGCAAAGAAGATATCCCGGCTAATGGGTCCGGATACCTGAGACGGACGAATGGTATTCAGCCGAGCCACAACTAGTGCATTACACCCTGTCTGTATTCTCACAATAGCTCCTGTGATGCGACCCGGGCAATAATTATTCAAAAGGCGGAGTCCCTGTAATGCATCCGCCAAGCTCCTGCCGGCACCGATGCAAGCCAACCCGGTTTGTTGGTGTTCCCACGGACGTCCATTGATAGGCATCAGTAGACCCAATTCTCTGCACAAGAAGCATTAGTTAAGGAGTTGGTGGTGGTGAATAGGCGGCCAGGCACCAGATGATACCCCGACCGATCACGCAGGAAGGCCAAGGTGGCCACCCGAAGGCGAGTAAATGGAGGGGTGAGGCCCGGGTACTCAGCCCAAAAGCCCCCCCAAGTGATGCAAGGTCAGGGTTCAGACCGGGAATTCGGTCGCTTTTGTCGCTATTTATGCCAAGGGTTGCCGGACACCCCGACTCGGAGTTCCTCCGGTAATCCGGTTTATCTTGTCGGAGGGGGTAAGGTACGGCTCACTCCAAGGACTTTGCCTCGCCGTTCTCGTCGGCTATGGTAGCGAACGTGGTTCGCGCTTGAGTGAAGCACTCCTCTGCCTCGTCATATCGACCCTGACGACCGAACAAAATTCCAAGAGGAAGCAGCGAGGCTGCTTCACCACGAGTCTCCTCCACGCCCGAGAATGTGGCTTGCGCAAGACGGTAATACACCTCTGCTTCACCATACATATCCTGCTGCACGTAGATATTTCCGAGTCGATGCAAGGTCTGTGCGCGAAGCGCATGTTGACCGACCAGGCCGAGTGCCCCTTCCGCTTGAAGTAGTGCGTCTGTCACTTCGGCGAGTCTTTATTGAGACTCGAAGACATCCACCAAACGCAGGTAGGCAGCCCCTAGAACGTCTTCCTTACCGAGACTGATTGAAATGGCAAGGGTTTCAGCGATGGTTTCCTCGGCCCCGGAGTATCGATGTTGGGCGTAGTGGAGCACTCCAAGGTATTGTGTCTTCACGTCGTTGGCGAGGATATGTTTGGGTTGAAGGATGGAACGCGAATCGAAGGATCGGGTAGCCGTTCTTCTTGGTCAGAGTCTTAAGCAGATTCGATAAGAGCTTGGATCGGTCAAGAAGGGTCGGGATTGATCCGACATAACGGGGACCAGAGCAGCGGACGGGATGCGAGGAAGTTCGAACCGACGTGTAACACTTCCTGTTCGGCGCACCTGTCCCTGCCCGTAGCTTTTGCAGTCGCGGATACGGAGGGTGAAGATGCCAGGACTCCTATGCTTTAGTGACGTTTGGCGAGGTTGACGAAGACGTAAGATGCCAACCGAGCCTAATCCGGTATGACCAGCTACGCTCTCTCTAAGCTGGATATTTTGAAAACCAATCCGAGTATCCCTTTCATCGCGCGGTGAACGGCCCGAACCATTTTGAACAAGCCGCGCGTTCCACCACTCTTCACAACGGTGCGCGCAAAGGTCTCCTTCGTCTTCCCTTCCATCCCGTTCGTCCGGGGACCACGTGGAACTCCGGATGGTGTTCACCCTGCCCGTTGGAATCGAGCCGACGCGACATGTGGACTTGTGGCGATGGCCCATGGGAGCGCTCGGATCGACAGCACGATGCTCCCCGCTCTTCCACTCCTCGTGGCGGAGTTCTGTGCTCGAGTAGTTTCCTACTTGCGTGTCTCGTAGAATCCGAGGACTGCTGAAGTTTCGCCGTGATTCGCGGTGACTGATGGCGCTATTCGAATCCCGACGCCCCGTACGAACGATGGACGGTTTTTCGGAGGGGAGTGCGCCTCGAAGGTTAGGAGCGGTTTTCGTAGACGTTCAGACGGAATTTCGAAGGTGACTGGGTTAAATTTGAAGAATATCGACGCCGTTGCAATTCGTGACAACCGCGGAGGGTGCGATTGTTCCCGTGCAAAGGATGTTGACAGGAGCTCGAATTTGCAAGGGTCCCGAACTTGGTGAACGGATGAAAAAAAATACGTTTCCGTAGTCCCCGTGCTAAGGCATCGGAGACATGCGGGTTGATTGACCGTTGTGACCGAATTCGAACTTCGAAGTCGAGGAAGTGAGTTGACGAGCTACGAGAATACGGTTCCACAACAAGGTCGTTCGGGAGCGCCAAGTAGGTTGAAAAGATCAATGTAGGAAGGAGCGCGGGCCAAGTTAGTCACTAGGTAATTCCAATTCAAGAGGTAGTACTTACCGAGTCGAGGGCATGTGGCTCGCGCATGCAGCGATGTGGTGGGGTGTCTAGCGAGACCCATCATCGTCCCATGAAACCAGTGAACGCGAATTGAGACGCGTAAAAAAGCGGGAGCGGGTGCTGGAGTTGTTAAATGCACTCGTTCCTCGAGGTGGCGTGCTTGCGGTCCGAACGTGGGCTAAGGTCTGTAGCGTCGTTCGATGGATTCGATGATCATGAGGCGGCGATGGGTCGAAGCCGGACGGTGAGCGGATACTTGGTTGGACAAGCGCGTTTGTCAAAGAATAGCTTGGAGGTGCACCTTAACCCCGGTGGTAGCAAGAAGGGAGTTGGAGTGAGAGGCAACCAGTGGACATGGAGGAGCTCCGCTGGAGGATGGAGACGGGAGGTCAGTCGGTGTTGAGATTCAGGCACGTGGTGCAAACAGCTGTCAATGGACCCCACCTCTTGCTCTCACTGCTTGGATGAAATTTCCCGAACGGAGCGAGAGATGGGCGCTGAACACGGTTCGCAACTCGCTCCAAAGATACCGGGTGTGTTATTACTCGGTTGACTGATGTGTGGCTCGTCCAACCTGTTAGCCCGCAGCGGGAGACGTCGAGGGGGCTGAAGGGTTGAGGTTTCACCAGTGTATTCGTAGCTGGGAGGGAACTTGTGTAACTTCAAATCTGTTCAAGGAGCTGGTACTCATCACAACGGTGCATTCTCATATACACGTCAAAGTGAATGCGTCTGGGCCGGTGCTTTCATGTCCATTTCAACCCCTCGGCCCCCAACTTCCTCCTTACACAGACAGACGGCCACTTTATCATCATCTGCATCACCAATTAAACCATCAGTCCCAGGAATTCAGCACGGGCAATTCAAGGTCGTCGAACTAGACCGAAGAAGAAATATTCTAATTCGTCTCTCGAATGACCGCCCCGGTCCTTTCTTGCACGTCCACTTCTTTTCTGCTTGTGGGGTGACGCAGCGCCCAATCAAAACTCGCGAGGTTGTTTCATGTGATAGGGTATCTCCCTTCCGAATTGGGCACATGTCCCCCACACGCAAAGAATTGAATTGGATTCGGATTTGTCCGAAATCAATTGCGTTTGTCCTAATGTCATGTTTTTCAACGGACCCACTTTAGAAACAAAACCACCATTTCGACACAGCCCATATTAGGCGGCTTACAAATCTGTCCATCGACTGAAGGATGCCTGGAGTATGCTATCATCAGTGCTGGGACCGGGGTCGACCAACGAAGCTGCACTAGGCATACCACCATCTGCGGACTCAGCACTTCTCCGTTAAAAGTACCCTTTACCTAAGATGTAAGTACGTAGGCGACATCACAGAAGGGTCCTATGAACAGCCTCCACTCTTGTTGTCCAATGTCCCCAGCTGTAGGCTCGCGTCCCAACGAAAGACAGCCTTCCATACAACCGCCCCACTCTAACATCCATCCATGCCAATCATGAACCCTAAGGTTTACGGTGCTTCAGGCCACGGGTTTCTTTCGTTTCACGCTTTCTCGCGGGTGGTGGTCCGCTCAGTCGGGGCGGCTTGGACGGTTGGGACGATTGGAGTGCCATAAACCGTTAGAGAGTGCAGTCGTCGGGAAACACCCAGGTGCTTCTGAGAAGAAAGCCAAAGACCATCGGGCGATAGAGAAGTAATGGATCGGTAGCCTTTCTGGCTCTAATAGAGCGTCTGATATCCACTTGGTTGGCGGGGGTGCATTTGGGCCAGAGAATCCGCAGGTTGGGTGTCGATCCTCTCCCCCCAAGACAGGGGATAAAGAACCATCTAAGGGGGATTGAGATGATCGACCATTATGATCCAAGAAGGAGTAGTCGCTGGGGTTGAGAATCCTCGCCTGCATGGGAAGTATTTCCGCCGTTTACTTGGCACCGACGCAAGGTGAAGATGACGAATCTGTGTGTTGGCAAAAATCTTTTAGTGATATTGAGAGTGACGTATCGGTACTGACGCACGCTTAACTCCAAAGGTAATCATAGAAACCCGGCTGCATTTGCTTGGCTCTCGCAAAGCGCGTTGGACGCACGCCCAGAAGGAAGACCCTCAAGAACGCGCTCACACGAAGTTCATTGAAACCAGAGCGCTGAAGGGTCTTATCGGCTCCTGAAGCTTAAGAAATCTGAAAACCATGGACCTAGTTCAGACCGTAGTTCGATTTGGCGAAGTCGCCGTCGAATACTCACCTCGGCGAGACATGTAGCCGTCATCGGGAGCAGGTGTTGAAGCGGTCAGATGTAACGTTTCTTAAGGAAACCCCGCCTTCGAAACAAAGCAGGCTTCCGCATGTCGTGTCGGTCGACCGAGTTCGATGGATTTGATGAGGGCGCCTGTCGAGATGCGTCCGCCACACCGGACGAACTTGGTCTTTTTTGGTTCACGGGACTTGAAAAGTACTCCTAGGAGAACATAAAATTGCACTGTACGCCAGGCGGTAGTGAGAGGCGAGTATAGAAGCCAGGATAAATCGGAACGTTGAGGACGGGTGCAAGTCCGGAGAGACGGGAGACAGGAAAGCAGCCGAGATTGAAATTCAGGGAACGGTCCATGGCAATGCAAACAACGGTCAACAACGTCGCCTGCCCCTTGCAGTATCCACTGCTGTTCATAGCCCAGAAGACATAACCGCATCGTGCTGTTCGGAGCCCAGGAGTGTATATACGCTAATTTGACTTCATAACGTTGATATACTTAGGCCGCATTCCTGTCGGGTGACACCAAGATTAACAGACACCGCCCGAACGCCGACTCCAAAGAGACCACGCTGATTCATGACTGGAGCGGTTGACGAAAAGCTCGATTTGGCGAGCGCGCGCCAAGATATCAAGTTCGAGCAGCGCGGTAATTGCGTGAGCGGGATCCACGACGTTCATCGATGAAGGGATGTGTTCAAGCGTCCCATGGTGCGCCCGACAAAGACAGAAGACACACCCCGCGGACAGTATACATGCATGTATGGAGGGCGACGCCACGCATAGCGCTCTACTCCGGAATCTGGTGTGGTATCGGACACGCGCACAGAGTTGCCTCACGAAATTTCGGCAAGTCCAGACACATGGTTTATTTCACTCGGGGGCCATACGAGACAGAGACAAGGGGAGAACGACTTGAGGCGCTCCAAAGAAGTGACAGCCTAGAAGGAAGAACAAGGTGCATTTGAACAGGGTTTGGGGATAGTATGGAGGGATAGGTACGACCGAAACCTAGGAACATAGATGTGACCAAGGAACCATGTGGAAACAGCCAACCGCGCGAAGCAAACGACGCTGGAACCCGCCTAAAAGAAAGGCGCGTCAGCGCATTGCCTATCACCAACAAACAGATCGCAGACAACGGACCCGAGGACATGCCTCAACGGCAATCCGCTCCTTTACTTGTCCGAATCCTGAAGGCGTTGCCAACTCTGGGCACATAGTGCACTCATTGGCTGGCCCATTCGCAAGTAGATGTTGCGAGCTTCCGTGCAAGTTCTCCTCGCATCTCCGATCCTGCCTGCATCATTGTACAGCATGGTCAAAGCGTCCAAGGCCATTGCTTCTTGGACCCCATCGGCGATGCTCGCAAACTCGACACGCGATTGGACGAAGCACGGTTCCGCCTCGTCGATCCGCTTTTGGACGAGGAACAACATCCCAAGGCCCATCAACGCGACTCCTCTCTCGTGAGCCATTTCAAGGCCCGGAGATATGCCTTGAGCGAGTCGGAAACACTCCTCTCCGTCTTTGAACGCACCCCGGCGGAGGTGATCGTAACCGAACCGAGTCAAGACGCCGGCGCGAAGTGAGTCCTGGGCGGTACGCGCGGCGTTGGCGTTCGATTGAATTGCTGCGTCCATCTCCTCCAGATTGGAAGGTGGTTTCCGGGTCTTCAGACAGATGTTTCTCATGGGCCGGCCGAGCGTTTTGCAGATATCGCGAGCTTCCGCGCAAGCTACCCTCGCCTCGTCAAACTTGTCTTGCAGGATGTACACCTCCACCAAGCATTCCAAGGCCCTTGCCTCATCTTTCTGGTCGTCGAATGTAGCATATGCGGCCCGCGCTCCAGCAAAGCAATCCTCTGCATCGCCGAATCTGCGCTGGCAGGCGTACGACGTTCCAAGACCAAACAACGCGGGTCCTTCGTGCTGAGGGCTTTCGGAGCTCAGGGCTATGGCTTGAGCAAGGCTGAAGCAGTTCTCCGATTCTCCGTACGCGCCCTGGCTGAAGTGGTAATTGCCGAGTCGGATTAAGACATCTGCGCGACGTGCATCCCCATCATTCCGACGTGCGAGTTCGGCGTCCAATCGAATCAGTGTATCCCTCTCCTCGTCGTGCCTTGACTGTAAACCGTAGATAGTAGACAAAATTAGCAAAGGAGCTACCTGTTCGGTTTGGTTGTCGATACTGTCCCAAATGGTAAGAGCTTCGGAGACCGCTTCTTCAGCCTCGGGGAGTTTGTGTTGCTTGCAGTAGATCCCTCCGAGTCCCAACAGGGCTCGGGCTCTGCTATCTGGATCATTCGCTTGCTCGTAAGCAGCAAGTGCATGGTGGAAGGACTCCTTCGCCTCATCATCTCTGCCGGTTTTGCTATAAAGTGATGCGAGGAAGCGAGACGCGTGTCCGGCGATCACGGTATCACCCTTGGCGGAGGAGAGTTTGCGAGCCTCTTTAAAAGCATCCTCCGCTTCCTGGATTTTTGACTGCGACTCGTAAACCCTTCCAAGCCTCCATAGCGTTCTTGCCAGCTCAATATCGCCGCCGGCGCGGGAGCAAATCTTGCGGGACTCCGTGAGTGCCCTCTCGGCCTCGTTATATCGTGACTGAGCCAGGTACAGCTCTCCTTGACCCTCCAACGCGTTTGCAACACCGGGCTCGTGACCAAGGAGAGAGTAGATCTCACGGGCTTCGGTGAATGCCTTTTCGGCCTCGGGATATTTCTTCTGATTGCAATAGATGTGTCCCAGGTGACACAACGCGTTTGCGGCACCCAGGTTGCTATCACCGCTTGAACCGTCTGCAAGAGCACGTCGGCGGGCGATTCGAGAAAAGGTTTCATGGGCTTCCGTGAACGCCTTTTCAGCCTCGAGATTTTTCTCCTGATTGAGGAGGACCTTTCCCAGATTGTAAAGCGCACTTGCGGCGCCCAGATCGTTGCCACTGCGAGAATAGACCTGATGGGCTTCCGCCGACGCCTGTTCCGCCTCCGGATACTTTGACTGAAGGCTAAGCACCTCCCCAAGATAAAACAAGGCACTTGCTTTGATGACTTCATTCTTGGTTCGAGTCGCAATATCCAGGGCCTCTTGGTAGTGAACCTCGGCCTTGGCTGGGTTATTGGACTGAAGATGATGCATTTTCCCTAGCTCAAGAAGGAGGGCCGCGGACCTGACCTTCTGACCGCCGGAATTCTCGCCTGAAGGGGTCTTAGAGGGCTGAGAGAAGACTGATTTAGATCCAACGACTCCACTATCGGTTCAAGTACTCACGATATCGCGAACTTCCAGTCTAAAGTTAGAAGCATTAACCCTTTTGTCTGCTTCCGACAGCCAGCAATCCGACATTAGACTGCAAAGTCCCAGAACGTGAGAGAGATCCGTGTCCTTTGTAATCGCTGGCAGCTTTCCGGTGATCGTGTGCATTATGATGGCACCTTCGCGATTGAGGTCCTGGAAGGGCATTTTACCCGTTACAATCTAAAGTGTAGCCGCAAATGTGAGCCATGGGAGAGCATCAACTGGCTCCCGGAGTACTCGCCTCCCAGCATATCCACCCCATAGCCCACATATCGCTCGGTAAATCCTGCATACCGTCCATCAACACCTCAGGGGCTGTCCATCGGACACTGAAACCAGGTCCAGTCAAGGTGAGATCCGAAGTTGAAGGGTTGAATTTGGCCTGTGGGGAGGTGAACTCCGTAGGTTGGCTAGAATCGGCGACCACTGGATTAGACGTGTTCGACTGAGTTTCCTCCCTTTCTGACGCGACACTCTGTCGAATACGAGCTGAACCGAAGTCGGTAATAACCGCGCGGTAAGAAGAGTTGACAAGGATGTTCAACTGCACGTTGGCCGGGTTAGCTCAGGATCAGGAGCAATACTATTGGGGGCACTCACCGACTTGAGGTCACCGTGGCAAATAGGAGGTTGCTGAGTGTGCAAATACTCCAAACCGCTTGCGGTATCTTTAATCTGCAGACCCAAAGTCTGGCTCGGAATGAGACTTCGGAGCAAAGAAGGAGAAACTCACCAGCGAGATACGCTCCGGAATATCCCATTGGCCTGACTGCAAAAACTCTCGGACGTTACCATTTTCTTCCCACTGCAATATAATCCAAGCATCGCCCTTTTCCATGTTCTCCACAAAGCCAACAAGATCGACAATGTTTGGATGAGAAAGCTTGGTCATCAGGCTGACCTCGTGGACAAAAGACTAACCATGGGGATTAGACTACTTGGAAGCCAATAGTGCAAAGAAGAACATACGTTGAAAAATTTGCCCGACTCCGTAAGGTCATCCTGCCTCCACGCAAGTACTTTCACAGCGACTTTCAGTTCAGACGGCTGCTCCTTGGATCCTCCATCCATTCTATCGAATAGCTTTGCAGAATTCTTGCTCTGATGGAACACTTTATTAAGTCCTTCCTTGGGAATTCCGAGCGCTTCAAGTTTCGCGAATCGCTCGGAGAGGCCTTTATTGAAATGGGCAGCGGGGTTATAGCCCCACTTTTCATATATTTCAGGCGTCAGTCCGAGCGCCGTTTCAACCCCTTTAAGCAAGGAGAACATTTCCACGCCAGTACTGGGGAGACTGAGGGTTCCAAGCATAATGACGCCTTGGCCACCCTTTATGTGTGGCGTGGTGCCTGTCATTTTAATAGAGGTAGGGTCGATTCGATAGCGGGACATTTGATTGAGAACTTCTCGCTTCAGAGCACGACGCTGATGTCAGCCTTCGCTCTCCAAAGTCACGGAGAAGGTACTCACAGCTTTGCCTTGGTTCTGGTCTTCCGTATCCTTGACTTCGTTCTGCGCCTCGATATGACCAGTTTCGATGCTCGCTCTGTTTGGGTCCCCCGACTTGCTTAGTTGTAAGAACTGCGCCCACCCTGCATCAAACATCTTGTCTATTAGGGGAACAGCCTTCATTATCTCCTCCAAGGTTTTCACTCCGACCTCTTCATCGGCAACGGCAGGGTATACAATGCGCGCTTGAGCACAGCACTTTTCTGCTTCCTGGGCTTGACCCTGCAACAGATACAGAGCTCCAAGACCCTGCAACGCGGCTGCTTCGCCACGAGCGTTTTCGATTGTCGAATATACAGCTTCAGCAACCCGGTAATGCTCCTCGGCTTCGGCGTACATCCCCTGCTCCATGCACACAGCACCTAGCTGAAGCAAAATCGCTGCCAAAACTACGCCTTGATCAATCCGAGCGAGTAGCTCTTCCATTTGCATCAGTGCATCTTTTGCCTCGGCAGGCTTTGATTGAGACTTGTAGATTTGCGCCAAAAAGAGGTAGGAAAGCGCACAACCTTCCTCGTTCGCAAGGCTGGTCCAGATGGCAAGGGATTCGGAGACAGTTTCCTCGGCGTCAAGATACTTGTGTTGGGAATATTGGAGTCTCCCGAGGGCGAGGAGGGTTCTGGCTCTACTATCGGCGTGACCCGCATGATCATAGGCGGCAAGCGCCTGGCGGTAGTAGACCTCAGCCTCGCTGTATCTGTACTGCTTTTGAGCCAGAATTCCAAGGTTACGATATACGTTTCCGGAATGGAGCTCCTCATTACCTCCGGGACGGATCTTGTGGGCGTCGTTGAGAGCCTTCTCAGCCTCTCGGCTCCTCGACTGGCCCTGATAGGCACCGCCCAGACCGAGTAACGCGTTTGCAGCACCGACGTCGTTACCCATGCGAGAGTAAATCTCGTGGGCCTCCATGAACGCCTTCTCCGCCTCGTCGTGCTTCGACAAGTCTCTATAGATCTGTCCTAGACCGGTCAACGCGTCTGCGGCACCCGCATCGTTGCCCATCCGAGAGTAAATCTCGTGCGCTTCCGTGAACGCCTGCTCCGCATCGTGGTGCTTCGACTGATGTGCATAGCTCTGTCCTAAGCCATCCAACGCGCTGGCCGCACGAAGATCGTCGCCGAGGTGAGAGTAGATCTTGTGGCCTTCCGCGAACGCCTTCTCCGCTTTGCCATATTGTGACTGAGCCACGTATGCCTGCCCCAGACCGTCCAACGCGCTTGCGGCGCCCCGACCGTTGCCGATGCGAGAGAAGATGTCGTGCGCTTCTGTGAACGCCTTCACCGCCTCGCCGTAGTTTGACTGACTCCCATAGACATGTCCCAGACCGTTCAGCGCGTTCGCGGCGCCAAGATCGTTGCCAATGCGAGTGTAAATTTTGCCGGCGTCCTTGAACGCCTTCTCCGCCTCGCCGTACTTCGATTGACGTCCATAGACTTGTCCCAGACCGTTCAACGCGTTCGCGGCGCCTACATCGTAGCCAATACGAGAGTGCAGCTCGTGGGCTTCTTTGAACGCCTTTTCCGCCTCGAAGGGGCTTGATTGTGCGCGATGAACGTCTCCTAAGCCGAGTAACGCGTTTGCGACACCCACGTCGCTGCCCAGTCGAGAGTGGATCTCGCGAGCGTCCGTGAATGCTTTCTTTGCCTCTTCATGCTGTGACTCGGCCCAATAAATCGCACCCAGAAGGATCAATGTGTTTGCGACACCTGTGTCGTCGCCGATGCGAGAGTGGATCTCGTGGGCTTCCGTAAAGGCTTTCTTCGCCTCCCCACGCTTTGACTGAGCCAGATAAACGTCTCCCAGACCGAGCAGCGCATTTGCGGCGTGTAGATCGTTGCCAGTGCGGGAGTACATTCGGCGAGCTTCCATGAAAGCCTTCTCCGCCTCACGATATTTCGCCGCAGCCGTGTAAGTCGATCCCTGGATGAGCAACACGTTCGCGGCATTCAGATCCCGTTCTGTATCTCCAGATGCAGGAGTGTCCGCCATTGAGTAACGCCAAATAGAAGTGAAGATGTTTAGGGAATAGATGGTATTTAAGTGGCAGAGCGCAAATGAGACTGGACTGAGGAGGGTAGGGGAAACGGATGGAAATCGACCGGCTGCGCAGGTCAAGAGTTTAGACCATACAACAGGAAATGCGAGAGAATCGCTTCCTCCCTAAAACTTTGAAGCTCCGACGTTTGTCCAGAACTGCGTTTTCGAGCCTTCGCGAACATTCCATGATTGTGTGTAAAATTCTCCACATGACGGACTAGATCGACTTCTCGTCGAGGAATTTAGTCACTGAGTGACTTCCCGTCGTCTTCTTGAATAATTTTGGAGCTTGATGACAACCAGGGTACTGTCCCGATGTCCCACACCCGATATAGTAGCGATTTCCCTTCGAGGTAGCCAAACTGCGACGAGAGCTCAATTAGAGGTTAGAAGGCCGAGGGGGTTGATGACCCCGACAGGCTTTTAGCTAGCTCGGTGTCGATATCGTTGTAAGGCTGTCTATTTTTATTTTTAGCTGATGAGATGTCGCCCATTGTTCTCAGTGATTTTCTGGACGTTGACACCGATGCACCATACAGGGCTTGATGAACTGTTGCATGTTTCGAGCGAAGACCTACTAGGTAGGGGCTTGTACGTCGTCTCAGGCACTCCACTATGGGGTTTCAAATTGAGCAAGAACTATATTAGGATTTTCGGACGGTCGTTGCTGCGTCGAACCTCAGAACTTGCCTGGGTGAACCTTGTCTCTTCGGCTTCTCTGCGCACAGCTTTACCCTTCCTTATCAGAACGTGTGCGTCATCACTTGCACGGACGGTTCAATTGATCAAGCAACCGGAAGAAGCCAGCAAAAAGCCCGCTCAGGACCTGCATGGCACCTCTACGCCGCCGGAAACGGGGGGTTCGAGGCTAACAGAGATTCTTGAGGCAGGGTCGCATCCCTCGCCTGACGCCTTTGTCCAATGATCTCTCATGAAGACGTAGGGTGGACGAGTTCGAGTGCTTGGTCCGGTTACCATATCGCTGGTCTCTAGCGTCGCGTTGCGCCACCAATATTCGCTCGATTAAGAAATAACCCCGCGTCCAGCACTGACCGCCGCCCGAGGCTCAGCCAACGTCAACGCTAGTGAGGACGTTGCGTTTGGTGGTGAGGAAAGTTGGGGCGGTCAAGGGTTGCGGAGTGCAGCTTCTGATTAGGTCGAGCTTTGAAGAACAGGATCCATAAGCGCGGAAGGTAGTGAAGCCTGTCGACTCGCTATAGGTGGGCAGTTGCAAATATGTAAACGTTGAGCAAAATGACTTCGCGGGGAGCCCGAAGACCCTTAGTTTTTCCAAATACAGTCATGTGATCAGTACTTGTGTGAATCAAGCGTCGTCGGCCTGTCATGGTGATCGACTGGAGCGCCCTCGACAAGAGACGTAATGTCCTAGTCCATAATGAGTTCCACAGCGTAGAAATATTTTAATGGCGAGATAGGATATATATAGAGACAGTGTGTGGTAAGAGCGACTTAGAGTGGGTACGGAGGTAGGTTATATAAATTATTGTAATAAAAGAAGGAAGACCCAGTCGAGGCTTTCGGCAGGACGACAGCAACACGTCAAAAGTCGAAGCAAACAATATTGCACAATCGCGCCCCCGGTCTCTCCGTCTCTCTAGGAGGACGTCGCTGCGGTTACACAGGTTCCTTGACTGCACGGTTTTGGCGGACGAGACGCGTTTGTCGGGGTTGCAACCTGGACCGATGAATGCTGCCGATGGCATTACGGACCGCATCCTACATGTACAGCTCGCAAGGTCGCGCGACGGGTAGAAGGCGTCTCGAAGGTGTCTTTGGTGGATGTAGATAGATTGAATATGCTTAAGGGTTTGAAATGATAGAGCTTGGGGGTCGCTGTGGTTTCCTGTACGGGACTGGGATCTGGTGCCTCACCCCACACAGGCGTCGGTGTTGTTTCGTGTAATACGACACGCCTCTTCTGAATTGAGTAAACGTCCCGTGTACGCAAAGAATTCGATTGGTTGCCTCTGAGGTTGGTGGGCGCGTTGTCCTCATCCGGTGTCCTAGACGGGCGGGTCCTATGTTCAGTCACAAATCACTCCATTTCAACTTGGCCAGCAGCTAGCGAGTTTGTGCGACGCTTTCTTGCGCGGCGAAACAATCCTCTTGGGCGATGTTTGAGGGCCTTATTTCTCTCGTGGAGCGAGAACTCCTCTAGCGTAGGGTATCGCTCCTCTCCTCCTGAAAGGCGGACACAGAACGGGCCACACCGGATCGAACTTCTCAACTATTCACTCTCAAGAAGAGGTGGTCGCTGGTGCCGAAGAATTCCTGGCGGTTCCTGTCTCCGATGGGCAGTCTTTGTTGCTCCCCTCGGTGCCGATCGGAGGATGACGAAGCTGTACGCATGCAAAGATCGTTAGTACCAATGGGAATGAAGTATATGCATTGACGCACGACGTACAACTCGAAAGAAGATCAAAAGCGCCAACCTGACCGCATTTGCTCGATCCTTAGTTCGCGTTAGCTTTGATACATCCAGGATGGAGTGCCTCGGGGTACGATCGTACGACGTCCATCGAAGCCGGAGGGTCGAAGGCTATATCATCCCCCGAAGTTTATCACGGCTGAAAAGAGGCGATGTCGTTGGAATTTTGGGGATTCTGGTCTCGGATGTCTAGCCGTCCATTGGGCATTGAAAGGGGATGGTGATGTTGGAGACAAGTGTAGTGCCAGCTCGAATACCCGATAGCACTATAGGCCGCGTGGAAGAGTATCAAGCGCGTGAAGCCGTGTTGAATTGACTCTTAGGTTGCGTGCATCCGGTGGTCGAGCTGGTGCGTGCACGTCAGAAGAAGTAATCGAGGACGGAGGCAAGCTTGGGTGGAAAGTCGGTCTGGGTTGAGATTCAGGCACGCCGCGCAAACGGTTGTCCGTGACGCCTTCTCACTTCCCCATGAACCCGGGTGTACTAGTGTCGTTCGTCGTCCGCAGAACACAAGTATATGTGTTGTACCTTCGAGAGACTCAGACACGAATGCTTATAGGTTTCAAATCAGGTTTGGGTTGTTCGTGACATGTCTGAACCGAGCGGGGCATGGCGATCGACATGACCTTTAAGAGAGTCCTTTCTTGCAACCTTGCATGTTCACGGCAAGAACGGAGTCCCGGGTAGTTTGGTGCGAAATGCCTCGTACAAATTGGGCAAACACTCCACACGTCCGACGAGAATTGAATCGAATGGTTTCCTTGTTTGGATAGCTCCAAGAACGATTGATCACGTCACCAGAACCAATTCACCCCCCAAGATCCGTGCGCCTTTGTCAGCACGCCAGCGCGCACGTTCTACTTTTTGTTTG
>WSTX01005361.1:0-12392 GCA_019633405.1 Tulasnella sp. 408 | reverse complement strand
CGGTCAGGAGTGGTAAGTACCTTGGTTGCGTTGTCAACGATTCATACTGACCAGTTGCGGTGGTTTTGTCTTTGGTCCAACGACAGACTGTCAAATTATACGAGCATTTGATGTTCGCATTTTCCCTGCCGGTGGAACATATCGCCTCTGACAGTAGCTGGAGCGTGAAATGGCACCCGCGCCAATGCTTTTGGTCCAGCAAGACGTGCGTCTCGATTTTCAGGACATTGATCAGTGAAAGATGGTCCCTCCCTGGTCCCGGTCAAGAGTGGTAAGTATCTTGGTTGCGTTGTCAATGATTCATACTGACCAGTTGCGGTGGTTTTGCCTCAGGTCTAACGACCGACTATCAAATTAGGGGAGCACTTGATGTTCACATGTTACCTGTGGGTGGAAAATGCCGCCTCCAAAGGTCCTGGAATACAGGAGCACAAGAGCGGTATGTCGTCAACGCTTTTCGTCTGGCGGGACGCGCCCCCCGCTGTCTTGGTCAGCATTTGACGCGGATGATCCTCGAATACCCGGTTGTCGTGTGCACACGATTCCGCAGGTAAGATAAAGTTCAGCTTTTAGTTTATTCTAGGCCTTACGAATAACCACGCAAATTTGACTATTTTGGGTTGCAGCAGACCAATCAAAGGGAGACTGAGTAGCGTGTGAGAACCCGCTCACTCCTCCCAGCACTGCTCTCCGTAGCATCCGTAGCATATCCAATTCTGATGAAGTACGTCTTGGCGACACATTGGCCCACACACTCGCCACGTATCGACGTCGTCAGGGTACTGGACTGCATGGCCTTAGGCATTCCCGCCGTTCAGGGGTGGCCATCAGTCTCCGCAAACCTGGTTGGGACGAAGGCCCATTCTTGGCCTGAGTATGTTGCCCTGATCATCTGAATGGGTGTCGAACTCTAACGATGGCAATTAAACTCAGGGATCTCTTGCTCCTCGTCGATGTGTTCTACAACCGCGGCGCAGTGATTTCGGAATACTGCCACACAGCCTTCCTCGAGCGCCCAGCGGAAATTTCATGGTAGGTGTGAATCCTACCGAGGGATTTGTAGAGGTGATCTCATATCTGAGTCTGAGAGCACTTGCACACAGAGAACGTTTAGCTCGGAATACTCACGCAGGAAGGATGCCAAGCAGCGGCTGCAGCGCTAGTCGTTTCCTGGAAAGGAAAAATGCCACGTGCCGGACCGACTCTTCATATGCGGCCAATTTTCGAGGCGAATAAGGAACGCGCACCAGCGTGGGACCGGGATCTCACATGAAGGCCGAGCACCGCCTCCACCAGCTTTACCAGGATCACCACCAACCTCGACGACGACAGCTGCGGCAGAGACACACCCACATCTTCCCGAAATGACTACAAACTTACTCCTACCTCTCCTTTCCACCACTTTGCAGAGTCAACAATTGTCGGTCCATCCTCGCAACCGTAACGTGACGCAAGAAGACCCTGAAGGCGGTACCGACGGCTTCTCAGCGAGCGACGTGACCTAGCCCCCGCTCACCGTCCTCAGCAGCGAGGGATATCATCTTACACGGCATGGGGAAGACCGGCAATATTGCCTGCGCAGCGGCAGACACGACTTGAACTCCTTTACCCCGCCCTGTACCGCCGGTTCCGACCACAAACAAATTCCCAAAGTCAGGTGGACGATTCCCTTTCATACCCACTACCCATCCATGCACATTACCTTCAATGGTCGTAAAGTCCCATTAGGAAGGGATCGACTGCGCTTTGCACACTATATAGCTCTGCAGCACCGCCTTGACCGACAATCCCAAACCCCCGTTCCTCTCTCGCTTTCATCACATGTCTTCGAAACGCAAGCAACGAGACTCTTGCTCGGCGTGTGTTCGCTCGGGAAGGGTATGGTCTTCGTTCCATCCTCGCTGTTGCCCCGACGCTGACACAAATCCCAGGTCTGCGATGGACTTGTCCCAGAGTGCATGTATTACCGGCGTTCTGCGCCATTGAACCCCACTCGTCCTCGTCAAATCCGCAACAAAGAAGAAGAGATGTATCTTGAAGAGCATATCAGGGAATTGGAGCAGAGGCTCGAGACGCTCTCTTCCGCATCCTCAACTCCCAGAGCCTCGCCCAATTTACCTTCTCGACCGATATCCAGCAGTCCTCGTTCTCAAGATTGTAAGCTCGCTTTACATTGGTCACACCACTGTGCTCAAATGATCCCTATTCTACAGCCGTACCCAACGTATTTAGAAGTCGTCCCCAGGATATGGTAGGCGAATGGTGGAAAGCTGCGCGTCTACGTCGTCCCGTTCAGGACTATTTGTAAGCAACACGCCTGCTGCTATGAGTCTACCCTCTCTGACTGCCCCAACTGCATAGAGTCCAGATATTCTTGGCATACGCCGGTCAACATCATATACAAGTGGACGGACCCGGTTTACTCCGGGCATTGCAGTCCTCAGATCCAGCGGAACAGCCGCACCCAGCTCTTCTCGACTCCATATATCTCTTTGCATGCTCTTGTACCGACTCTCTCCCCCCTGCTTCTCCGCTCTCGCTCGTCAGGCTCGAAGAACATTTTTTGACCCGAGCCAGAAAGGATATGAACGATAGCCTGGCGTTTGCAGACAGACTCTTGGATTATCTGAAGGCAAGCAACATCATAGCCGCGTACCTGCTTCGGAGAGGGCGTCATTTAGAGGGGTATTTATCTCATCCCATTCATTCGAGGAACGCGGGCTAACGTTATGACCCTCCAGTTATCATCACCATTCGGGAGCCGCCCGACTAGCTATGGCTTGTGGACTGCATCACATATACTCCCCAACTTTCCCTCCCCACATTCAAGAGCCTCTACCTGCCTCTACCGACTCGGTGGCCCTTTTGAGGTCGCCCACCAGCCAAATGGAAGTGGCGGATCGGATATTCACATTCTGGAACACGTTCGTGCAAGACCAGATCTACGCGGTTGTTCACGGATTTGCTCCGGCTCTTGATGAGAGGCTGGAGGACATTCGAACGCCCTTACCACGACCGCTGGTGGAATACGAACAGGTGGGTGAAATAGGGGGGCACCCAAAGCTAGGCCAACTAAATACCTGCCCCATGATAGAATGACATACGCTTGCAAGATATCGACTATCTTTACAAAGTATTTCAGAGCACACAGAGACAACCCAACAGAGCCGAATCTACCTTTGCAAGTTTCGTCAAATCCCTCGCCCTTCTTCGCTCTGCTCGAGTTGCCTTGGCGAATCGAGTGGGTAGGTATTGTTTCCTGCTTCATTTTGCACATTTTCATTGATATAATCCATATGAAGATGATCTCGCTAGCGTAATTGCGACAACACAGTCGTTTTACCGATTCCTGACCGGGATGACCGACAGCCTTACCGAAGGGACAAACTTGATGGATCGCTTCTTGTACTCCGCAATAGTATGCACGCAAACCGCTCTGTTACAGCTATTCCGTGCAACCGGAACTTCTGGCGCGACGGAACAAGTGAATATCGCCTCAAGTCTGGCCGATACTTTGCGCTCGCCTTATAATGAGCAACTCGCCCGGGGCTCTCAGCTGATCACGGTGAACCTGACATCTGCCTTTCAAACTTGTTCTGTGACTTATCCTATCCTTCTTCTCCAGCATTGCCTAAAGTTTGCGCAAGCTGTGCTCGAGCAACATAGGCAACAGCTAGTAGCGAATCGATCCAGCATGGGGTCGAAGTTGGCAGACGTCGAGGAACGAATCTCGATGCTCGCAAGGGTGACGACTCAAGACTGGTATTAAACGGACTTATATCGTGGACTCTTTCATAACTTATTCCGGACTTATTCTGATTCGGACCTATTATCGACTTATTCTGACTCGGACCTATTTAAGTAACCTTGATTTCTATTTACTTTATGCTTTTCTCTAGAACACTCGGACTCTTGACTCGTGGTAGCGTTGCTTTCGACTTGAAGTAGAATTATTGATGAAATGCATTAGCTGTACACCCCCTTGGTTAAAAATTTAAGAAAGACTCGTATATTCCGCTGCACGGCAAGGTAATCGAGTCAAACAAATATTCTCCAGAAGTGATGGAATGGAGCCCGCGACTTTGCAAGTGAAGTACCTCCTAGATCAAGCTGGACAGACTTCGTTATTCCTCTGCTCATGAGCAGTTTCTGGTCAGTCTCACCTTGGATGTGGCAATTAGAGGCCATAAACGTATCGAGCTCTGAGCTCTCGATACTGCGAAGGTAACAGCAGGCTCGGTGTTGATTCCCCGGGCTAGGCCAATTGGCACGGTCACCTTGCCGGGAATGCAACCGAGAATAAGCGCTTACTGACCATGTATCTTGCAAACCACGCAATCTGCAGCTCATGCTGGCTAATTGGCCGTCGCTGACTAGGTGGTCCTGTCCGTTGGCAAGTCCTTTCAACCAGGCTTTCTCGTCTCCAGGGAAATTGGCGAATACGTCAACGTCGGAGCAGCACATTGGATCGCCGTAGCACTTCTCCGGATACCACGCGTCGGCGAGTAAGTCGCGTGAAGCTATCATTTGTGGCATAATGGTAAGAGCTGTGCTCAGAGATGAGCATCAAGAACCTGCCTGGGGGGCGTTGCAGCTTTACCGGTGGTAAGGGAGGTAGACCGGCTCGAAACCTATCAGCGTTGGTTTGCCTGTGTGGTCTTGTGCGGTAACGACTGTCAGACATCGCGGGGCATATGATCGAGAGGCACAAAAAGAAAGCTACAAGCTTCATGTCTATACAGAAGGAATGAGCGACTGGGAAAAGGAGTGGCTGGATCAATGCACAGAGAGGGGGAGGGGGAAAAGTACTGCTGTTTGAATGCCCTTGAGAAAGTTTTAGCTATAAGGCCCGAGCCATGCATTCGGCACCCGTTTCCCCACGAGCGGCAGTTTGTGGCTTCGGGCGGCATCACTAGAAACTCGTATCCTGCCCCTGACGCGGCCGAGGCGAGGAATATCCCGACCCGTTTGAAACACAGACAGCAATCCTGAATCGGATGTCAAAGCGTCCCATCCGGGGAAGATAGGCAGGATTAAATACTGGTCTGACAAGAGATCACCCTGATAGCTGCCGAGCCGAATCTTGGCACAGCGGCACAATATTGCTGGTTCGGCGAAGGCTCGGTGTCCTCATAGCGACCCAGGATAAAAATATAGTAGTCGTTGACAGATCGGAGAAAATTTAAAGTGCTGTAGTGAATTGGAGGACTCAGAACTCCACGATTATCTGTCGCCGCTCGTTCTTGAGATGGCATGAACAGAGAGGGGAACGTGGTGTTGTGGCGGGGATTCACACGTTCAGGCCCTGTCTATCGCGACGACGACGTTCAGGACGGTCCTCCTCCTCTCAGTACTGCTTTTCATGACTGCGCTGATACTGTACAAGAGCAGTTCGTCAAGCATTGGTCCTGGAAGCGGGATTAGTCGGGGTGTCCGACAGTGGACGGAGATTACGGCGGGTGCGAGTGGTTCCGCCAGGGATCGTCACACATAAGCAACGAGGCTTTGAACAACCCATCCCCGCAACCTGCAGCAGTGGAACGGCTCAGGTTCTCCCCCAACCCTCCAACGACAAAACAGGTCGACGAACGAAGCGCGAGGGTCGTTGACTCATCCCGAGCTCTGTTCTATTCGCTTCATTGTGGGAACTGACTTGCACGTAGTCGAACAGCCGCACCACAGCGGTGCAAATCCCCCTTTTATCTGGGCTACCCGACTTCAACCTATCCCAAGGCACCTTCCGTCCTTCAGTAAGCTCCGGAAACTTCTGGTCTTGAGAGGCTCATTTCTAATTCCGTTCTTCATCTTCATAGAAATGTCGACGGAGAAAACACAGGAGATCGTGGCACGAACGTTGGCGAGTTTTTTAGCCGAGCTGGACGATGTCATCGGGTAAGCAGTTGAGCGACCATTAACTATATGATGATGTTGACGTTGTACATGCTACAGGACATCTGTGGACGACCAAAGCCAACTGGAAGCGCGGGCCGCTGCCGTCGAGAACCTACAGAAGGTCGTTGGAAGGCAGCTTTCGGAGTACTCCGTGAAACTCAATAGGCGCCGAAACTCTCTCTTACCGATTTATCGTCTCCCTATCGAACTTCTTATCGACATTTTCCTTCGCGTCATCGACCTGATTGACTGGGACATGGAGCAGGTATGGCCATCTTTGACCGTCCTTCGATACGACCCTCGTCTCAAAAACCAATGTTCTGTAGAATCGAAACATTGCAAGCGTATGCAAGGCTTGGTACGACATTATCATACAGTCCCCCCAATTTTGGCACCGCATCAACGTCTCCCATGACATCGATACCATCAAGCGTATAATGCGTCGGAACGCCGACGGTCCCTTTTCCATACAGTTTGACAAGGACTCCATCGGCGAGACCAAACATGAGGAAGTGCTCACCCTCCTTGCGCCCCAATCCAACCGGTGGCAGAGCATCATGTTCCAAGGGCGACTCACGGACACGATATTCAAGCTCATATCATCTCCGGCACCGGATTTGACGGAGATTTTCGTTTATCAGTGGTCTGGAGAACCTCAAAGAAAGTTTGAACTCCCCGAGGGCAAGCTGATACGAAGAATGGACGTCGGTTTGGTTAGCCTACCTTGGTCATCGCCACGACTTGCAACCCTTCGTTCGATCCAAATTCGCAACCTCAACAAGGATCTCCCGACACTCTCTGAACTGTCCACCATTCTTTCATCTTCCCCGGACCTCACCTGGCTTCGGCTAAGTGAATGGACCGAAACCGCGGCCCCTCAAGATGACACCGGTCCCAAGTACCCAATTCGCCTCCCGCGACTTGAAACTCTGGTCATACAATCCATTCCATCACGCTACGTCGGTCACCTTCTCTCCCACGTGCAATCCACCTCGTGCACCTGTCTTCAAATTGATGATGTGCATTCAAGGCACCTGCAGAGCTATGGCGCTCCACTTATAGACCTCGTGACCTCGTCCGTCGGTACAGCGACTTCCTTGCACATGGATCTCGACGAAACCAAGCTCAAACTCGCCATAAGTTCCACGCCTGAAGCCCACGTTCTCGACAAGTGGATCTATTGGGCCAACCGGAAGCCGGGCATTGAGGTCACGATTCAGTTGAAAAACTTGGCTGAGATGCGAGTTCTGGCGGAGCTCATCAGCGGGATGGATTTGGCCAAAGGGAAGGGGGACGATGTAGAGCGCTCGATTTCGTTGACAATTGCGGGTCGAGGCTCTGACCCGCCTCCGGAAACGACAGGCGAGACCCCGGCGGACCCAGAAGCCCAAACTCCATTCCCATGCGACGCCTTGGCATACCTCCCCCTCATTAAAGATATCCGGTGCAGCAACCACTTCAATGCGACCCCTCTGCTTCGCTATCTTGGTCGACCTCAGACCACCTTTGACGACACCGTCAAGTGGCCTTGTCCAAAGCTCTCTAAGCTGGAGGTCAATCCATGGGAGAGCTCCGGGGACACGATGTTTGAGGAGCTAAAGGCGTTCGGCGAAGCGAGGGTCAGCGCTTCGAGGGCAGGGGACCCTCCACCACCGGCGAACGAAGCGAATGCGACCGACTCTGGTCAAAATTCCGAGAGCGGGACTGTAGAGAATGGTGGACCTTCAACTACCAGTCCTGCTGGGGGTGATGCCACAGCGGCTAGTACGGACTCTAGCTCTGGGAGTGGCTCAAGCGCTGATGATACGACCTCCGGCGAACCTGCTGCAGCTGCCGTTGCGTCTGCCGAGTCTGAGCATGCAGGCACATCGACCTCGGCGGCGCAGCCTGACGGCATCTCGGGCGCGGATGATACTCCGGCGGAGGTTTCGACTGGGTCGGTTGCGGAAACGGTTGTAGACGAGGTCCAGCAGCTCGAGGATGCAATCAAGAAGGCACGGGAGGAAGAGGAGAGGCGGAACAGACCAGCCAAAATGGAGAGACTGGGTGTGCCAAGTGAAGTAGTGGAACGGCTGAAGGAGATAGATCTACTCAAGGACATTGTTTCGGAGGTGTAGTGATCATGATATTATATTGGCTATAATTTGAGTGCTATCCCAAGTCTTGCCGATGCGCCATCAATGACTTACAGGCATGTGAAGTGTCAAGAAAGGTGGGAGCCATAGGTGCCCAGGTGTCAACGCCGCAGTGGAGGTGGTCGCTTTCACCCCCACCCCCTATATATAAACGATTCGCAAACATAACCATGTAAACGATGGGTGGTCTGGTTCTTGAGTCCGGGAAATCGACGTGCCTCAGCAGATTAGCCGGAGAGGGCATGCTTATCTCCGATTCGACCCCGCTCGCCTCCCCACAACAAAGCAACCATCACCTTCGCCGCACCGTCAATCACGATTCAAATACCAAACGTCCACGCATCGTCGACAAAACAGCGGCAATAATCTCACAAGAACGTCGCCGTCTATCGCAGAAACGGCTCCGATCCCGACATTTCAAATTGAACCGCCCGCCCTTCACCTCACTACGCTGTCCACGACGTTAATGACGAGATTGACGGCTCGGGTGCGTTGGCTTCCATGGACTTTCGAACGTCGCGCTGACATTTTTACATCAGATTCAGGCTCTAACGTGTTCCACAACCGCGACCTAAACGTTTGAACGCTTTACGGACCACGGTGCCAACGCTTCTCAACCATCCTTACCCGCCTTCTGAACTCTCAACGACACCTCCCCGGCGTTCGGGATCCTCGGCGATGGTGATCCCGAATGTCTCGGCCGCTTTTTATCCAACACTATATCTCGCGCTCCCCCTCGCTCGCTCGCTTTGCTCCGACTCGCCTGCTCGATTCGCAACACCGTTTAACCCCCTTGCCTGCCTTTCAATACTCAAATCTCATCCTTGAAATTCAAGATCATCGCCAAAAGTTTTTCGACCGCGTTGTTTTCTAACGCCCGACGAGGTTTCCGACCTGCTGTCGTCAAGCCGCGTTCGTCCCGGTCTCCCTTAAGCGCGTCCTGAACGATCAAGATCCTCTCGCGGAGGACACTAGCCTAGCAAGGACATTAGCGATGGTGGGAGGCGCCGATGTAGACGTTTTTGAACGTCCACGCTGGCATGGGTTTTGATCTTTAAGGACATTGGCGGTTCTGGTAGGTCATTTATCGTATCTTGAACGCCACCACTCATGTTTTCATCAGTCTTCAGGTCCAATTGGCTCAACGACTGCGACAAAGACGTCGCCGTCGCTACCGTCCTTGATACCAACGATGGGATCGCAGACTTGGTACGTCCGTTTTCCTAAGATCGAACGTCAGTGCTTACCTTGTTTCAGTAGCTTTCAGGTCTAATCGGTTTCCTTAAATATAGGCGGCCCAACTTCCCGATGACCACCACGGCCCCTGTTCCCATTTCTTACGGCCTCGACAAGCAGGGCACTGGCGAGCGCAACGGCCTTACCTCCGTCGGAATCGACTCGCTGTACGAGGGTATGGACTTCCACACCTCCATCACCCTTGCTCGTTTCGAGGAGCTTTGCCAGGACCTTTTCCGTTCGAGCCACAACCCCGGAGAAGGTCCTCCGCGACTCCGAGATCGACAAGTCTGTCGTCACCAACATTGTCCTCGTGGGTGGTCAACTTGTCTTCCTTGTATCATGTCGCTCGTCTCTTAGTTCCTCGGCGACAAGGAACCGGACGTCCCGCCATTGAGGTCACTCACAACGGCGAGAAGTAACTCGTAAGTCCTACCGTCCATAACTAAGATGTATCGCAAGTCACTAACCTTTCTTTTATCGACTAGACTCCGGAAAAAAATCACCGCCATGCTCCTCGGAAAGATGAAGCAGACCGCCGAGGTAAGCCTCGGCGGAAAGTCACCCACGCCGTCGTCACCGTCCCCGCTTACTTCAACGACGCTCAGCGTCGGCCACCGAGACGCCAGTCTGACCATTCTCCGTATCGTCAACGAACCCAACACCGCCCCATCGCCTACGGTCTCGACAAGAACTCCCGTGGCGCCGGCGAGTTCCACATCATCGACTACAACCTGGGTGGAGGAATTTTCGATGCCTCCCTCTTGACCATCGAGAACGGTGTCTTGGAGGTCTTGGCCACCGCTGCTTGTGGTGAGGACTTGGTCCAGGATTTCAAGCGCGAGCTCAAGAAGGACCTCCCCTCAAATGCCCATGCTCTCCCTCGTCAGACAACGGCTCGCGAGCGGGCCAAGCGTACCCTCTTTTCGACCGGTCTTTCTCGCGCCACGACCGCGACCTCCCCATTCTCCGCCTTCGGCGATATGTCGAACGACGTCCAGGTAGGGGTTTCGTTTTCTTTTTCAATACGTTCACCAACTGTTTTACTAAACTCGGACCTCCTGGCCCCTTTCTCCGAAGTCTATCAATCATGCAGCATCCCGTTCACCTTTGCCGGTCCCACCGAAGAAACGACGACCGAAGCCGCCTCCCTCACGTGTATAATCTCCCACTCGCGCACGCAACCTTCCTCGTCTCGCCCCGAGCAGTGTGGTTCCGCGTCGTCCTCGCCCTCGTCCTCTCAGAAAGCAATATCTCTCACTCACCAGCCTGTGCTCCAAGAATCGACGAACCGGAATGAAGAATAGGGATGGGATGGACTTGTCTCCATAGGAGACCTAGAACAGGATGACCTGAACGAGCTCTGCGCGCTGCACGAGGGCGGGAAGGGGAGGAAGGGAGCGTCGGGGAAGGGGCCGCAGAAGTATGGGAAGGGTGTACGCAGGGGTGCCGAGATCTCGTCAAGGGGCCAGTCGGGACTCAAGGCAACCAGCAAGCCGTCGTCCGAGCAGCCGCCCACGTCCTCAAAGCAACTTCCGCTCATCCAGATCCGCCCGCTTCCCGTATAGCTCGCCAAGGGGATCCTGAACAAAACAGCCTCCTCCCCACCCGAATACGTCTCAGCAGCCAAAGCGGTACACAATCCAACGCTCAATTCGGAAGACCTTGTTAGCTCAACTCCCTTGACTGCCGCCGCCAATATTATCTGCTTTGAGGAAATTCAAGAGCCGGGAGGGCAAGCGAGCCTGAGCGAGCTTGTGAACTGGGTATGCGGCACGGGCGAGTGGTATCGCTGGAGTGACGAACGTGGTTGGGAGGTGAGTATGGTTCTGCGGCAGGTTGGGGCTTTGTATTAACCACTTCGGTACTCTAACCCAGGATCGGTGAAGGGCCGTCGGAATGCCGACTGGGAACGCATTCAAGCGAGGACGGGACCCGAGGAAAACAAAGGGCTTCATCTGATCGGCGGTACCAGCGCAAAGTTCAGCCGTTCATCTGCACTTTCAACGACCGGTAGTGCCCTGCTGACACCTCAACTCGACGCTCCCTCGGGGCTTGCCGCTGCAACTCTTGGGTCGGCAGCAACATCTCCAGTCTCGCCGCTGCCACCACTACCCATATCATCACCAGCAGCTCATATATACGTCCCAGGCAGCCAATACTATTCGACCAGGGCGACAGCGGCCCGGGCAAGTACACCGTGACGGGCAATGTGATGGCACTCGGCTTGACTGAATTGCGTATACCCCCTGCCCGGTTCCAATGCGGTGGACTGGTTGCGGCTGAGGCTGGAGCGTGTGCTGTTATGATCCCGCCGGATCCAGAGCGCGCTGTAAAAGGCTCGCGAGGGCCCATGGGTTGGAAGATGCCTCAGAGAGCCGAGGTTCCCTGGATGCTGTCAGGCCTGACATGGACAGGTGGCCCATTGCCATGAAGGCCAGAGGACTCGCCGGGTGTGCCATATGTTTTGAGTGGTGGAAAGAGTTGTGGGATGTGTGGGCCAGTGGTTAACGATGATGGGGGATGAGGGGCAGGAATGGGAGGATGGTTTAGGTGTTGGAGGGGACATTTTGGAGACGGCAGGAGATGTTTGACATGTGGGGATGGGGTTAGGCAGTTGGAGGGAGGTGAAGTGGGAGTGTGGAGGTTGTGTTGAAGTGGGAAGTGCATGTATGGAGTTAGTTGTAAGTAGCAAGAGAGTGTATGTTTGATGAGGATTGGGGTGGTGTGAATGGCAGAGGGGAGGGTTTGAGTGTGAGCAAGTGGGATGGCAATGGAAGGTGAATGGGCAGTGGTGAGGGGGTGAACCAGAGGCAAAAAACAATGTGAAAGAGAGTTAGCCAGTCCAGGAAGAGGAAAGTTGAAAAGAGGAGGTGGAGCAAAGAAGCCAAGATGTGCAAGTGTGGAGAACAGGCAAGAGTGCTGGAAGGGAGGGGACTGAAATGGGTGGCCCAGTGGGGGAGAGGATGGGGTGAACAGGAGGAGGGAAGGACAAGAGTAGCAGGGAGAGAGAGGGCAGCAAGTGACCCAGGGCAGTGAGAGGGAGAAGGTTAGGTTAGGTTAGGTTAGGTTAGGTTAGGTTAGGTTAGGTTAGGTTAGGTTAGGTTAGGTTAGGTTAGGTTAGGTTAG
>WSTX01005360.1:0-25377 GCA_019633405.1 Tulasnella sp. 408 | reverse complement strand
TGATTGATTGGGATTAGCAAGGGCTTTGGGGAGTACAAAATAAGGAGCTCCTAGGACTTACACTGCCACGCGTAGCACGAGGACATGCCGATGTAGCGTACATATCCCGCTTTAACCACATCATTGAGTGCTTGCATCGTTTCCTCGACTGGAGTATCGTAGTCGAAACGGTGACCTACATGAAATGAGTGAGTGATAAGCACATAGCCCGCGGTGGAGGGAGCTTACATTGCAAAATATCAATGTAGTCGAGCTGGAGGCGTCCAGGGAGTGCTTGACGCCCTCAAAAATGTGCTTACGAAAAATTCATTGAACCTCTATTATCACGAAACGTTTCCCTTCACCCCCTCTCACCTTTTGAGTCAATCCCTGTTGGTTCAAATATCCCTTCCTCCCCAACTCGTTGACGGATAAGGTCCAGGTCGATACGTCCGACGTTTCTCGTGCGACGGTGCCATAAATCTTGGTCATGACGACGATTTCGTCCCGAGGTAAGTTATATTTCTTGATGGCCTTCCCAAGAATGACTTCCGACATTCCATTGGAGTATATATCTGCGGTATCAAACGCGTTGATCCCAAGGTCGTACGCAGTCTTGATGTGTTCAATCCCTAAACCGAAAGATGTGGACGAAGCGATAATAGATACTGTGGTGCTGCATACCTTGCTCTTCGCCAAGAACCCAGCCCTACCATTCGGGAGAGCCATAGCTCATGCATCCACTGAGACAAGCAGACCGATAATGAGTATGGTAGCCCGTTATTTAGGATGGAAATGGCGCCCACAGAATCAATCGTGAAACCTTGAGCCCTGACTTGCCCAAGCGAACGTAGGACATGTTGTTTTCGGCGACGTTTGAAGACATATTTCCGCTGGTAGTTTCTGAAGCTGTTAGATGGACTTGGAAGTAGCGATCTGTTGATGCTGTTTGTTGGGAGAAACCACCAGGCATGATCTTCTTATACAGAAAATCCCGAATGGAGGTCTTGGGCGTGACGAGATTGGATTCGCGCAACGTCACTACTCCACCCACCGTGCTTATTCTACGGTCAGAAACTTGCTCGCCCGGTGCCGAACCGTGACCGTAATCGGTGCCTGGGGATCGAGTGGAGGAGCACAAGCCACGTGATTACGCGAATCGTATTATGTTGGCAGTCCAACTGGTGGAGGACATTACGAGTCCAGCAGACATGGTGACGCGTATGCTTGAAAAATACAGCTAAAGTGATGTACATTATATTTCGTGAGTGCTCTCCGAGACTTGGTCTTAAATCTGGAGACTCGCTTGTACCGCATTTGTAGACGCGCCACCACACTGTGAAACGCGCGGCAGGTGATTGTTCACGGACTCACAGTGGATTCCTTCCCCGTCCCAGGCTTCCTCGGAACACCCGTGCCCGTGGTTCCTGAAAGTCTCGGGGTGACAAGTGTCCGTGTTTGACCGACCTCAGCGCGCGCTGCCCGACCTCTTTCCCAGTCCAAAACGAACTCTACCCACCTGGCAAACAACAGGACATGGCAACAATGCCGCACGTTCGGGCTTCCCTACTTAGCTTTTCCATCCTCTCGCCCAAACACAACCCGGCCCATGTCTCATTTAGCACCGAATCTGTACGTGTTAGCACAAATCAATGCTGCCCCAACCCTCCACCTCCCTCATCCTCCCAGTTTATACTGACCGGATCCCTTTCGACATAGCGGTGAGGAGCCAGTCCAGTCTCTAATGATGAAAGCCCGACTCTCAACTTCCGGTTGACACAAGGTACTAGAAGGCATCTTTTCTGGTGAAGTATGTACACATCAGTTTTACTGACAGGCTTTTTTACATGTGTAGATCACTCGAAAAGTTTGAATTCATGGTCTGGGTAAGTACAGTTGAACACCCCACATGCGAACACCTTCACTAAGACGACTCCCATACTTTTCATATTCATTGAAGCTAGGCTGCTTTATCTCTTACCTTCATTCCCTAAAAGACACTACTTGACAGGCTGACTGCTTCTAGTCAAGATTCCAAGCCGGTGTTAGTAAGCCGCCCAACCTCCCACCTCAGTTGTTATAGCGAAGTCGAATGTACCTCTATATACCTTTCAATACATTTTTCTTCCTGTACTTCATTGGATCGAATACATGAGATGAGTGGCGCCCGCATCAGATTGATACTCCGCGGGACCCCAGAACCGCACCCGTGGATCGTGTTGCAATACGCTAGTCAAAATCCACTAGGATCCACTGGGACCCTGAGACCTAGGTAGCCTAGGGATTCGTTTTTTTTCCCCGTCGAGATTGCACATGTATCCGGAGCGACTGACGCAGATGGCCTGCCTCTCAGCCCTAGCGGTTGGGTACACAGTGCACCTGCCTGGTTTCCTCCTGATACCCAAGGTCGCCGACCACTAATGCTATGACTTACATGCAATCTGTTATAGAACATTCATCTTATAAAGGAAGCAAAAGGAAGGGAAGGGTCATGGTGGTGCCTAGGTCTTCCGCTGGACTACCGCTGTCAATTCAAGGTCGCGGTACGTAAGCTGAAATAATCGCCAACCTATCTTGTTCCACTGCCATGGATAATATTCCATCTTGAGTGGTATCGAGACTTCATTGTTGTTATCCATAGCCTCTTCAGCGGAAGGCGGGTGGCGCCCCGCGTGAACGAGCGACCAAGTTGTGAAACACCACCCAAAAACCTAAGTTCAGAACAACCCGGGTTCAAAATAACGATCTAGCTCGCAACTTTCCCATAGTTCTCCAAATGAACCGACGAGCAGCACTTCTGTACTGAGTTTAACTTGTGTGAGGATTAGATAGTGATATGGAATCATATGAGGGCAGTTGCATGTATCGTTGTCTCCACCTTAAATGCATGTCGTTTATGCGTCTGCTGGGCTTGAAACAATTGACCTTCACAGCAACCGAACTCGATGTACCTTGTAAACAGCTCAAGTCCAATGGTTCTTGGCGACCATTGTCCGCTTTCTGGTGATATTGTAATAGCGGATGCTCGATAGAAGTGTTAGAGCCAAACCCGGAGCCCGACGTGGCATGGGTTCTGTTCCCGGGGACCTCAAACTGCAGAGATTGATACCGGTGGCAAAGCATGGCGATCCATACCCGGGGGCTAATATCGGAAAGGACGGCACCGTAGCGATGGGCGTGATATCTTGGTCTATCACCGAATCCTCGGACTGCGGCATGATCGCCGGACACCGCTCCATCACCCTGGTGACGACACCAGGCTCAGGCGTGTCGTACGAGCGAACGCCTCGAGTTCCTTGATCCCATCGTTTCAATTGATATCGCTCCTTCGTTGTGACTACCCTTGTTGGGCCTCTTCGCGGGAGGTCCTACTCCGCCGTCGGCGCTCCTTGTTGAATTCTGATCTGTCATGATTTCGGCTCCGAAACCGCATTCCAGCGAGAACCCCAACCTATTAAGAGAACTCAAGTGGGGACGATGGTTCCTCGCAAATAATTACCATGCGCAAGATTAAATTCCCTCTCCCATTTATCGAATTCGAAGGGTTCAATCCGGAGGGCGACAAGGCTCTGACGGTCAGCAGAGGGACCGCATCCCGTCGAGATGCGCATTTACTGAAACCAATGGTGTCTCTCAGCTCGTCGACCTCCGTATGATCGAGCTCTCGTATTTCTTACGGGGTAAGCCTTTATGGTGGACTAATATCAAGGATCCTGCCATTCGGTCCCAGTGGAAAGCCGAGGCGCTCGAGCGCAAGATCCGGGGGGCCGTACTTAGGGACGCCGAAATAGAATATGTACTAGATGAGCTCGAGGACTACGCGGTGATGAAAAATGTGTCGAACGGGATTCAAGTGAGTTCTTTTTCCTGTGCGCCAATGGGAGGCGTTCTGATTCGACACAAGCCTTCATGCCACTTCCGGGTTTGGGAGTCTGATGCACTAGTTTCTCAAGAACTCAGGACAAGACTAAAAGTAGCAGCTGCAACTCTTGAGAATGTTCCGGAAGAGGAGAAAGACTGGCGTCCTCGGTCTTACAACCAAGTCCTTGAGCTGGTCGATCCTTCTCTCTTCTGCACGGTTTACGACCACAACCAACAACCGGATACCTTCATTAGCAGCTCGAGGCGACGATCACTCTATGGCGCACAGGAAGGGCTCCAGTTTTGGACATACTCGAAGCGTTTTTCTTGGATTCCCACCGACTTCCGACTCGGATCATTGAATGGCGTCCCGGCAACAGCTCTCGGCTACATCAACAACGTTCACCCTAAACACAAGGATCTCATTACCGTCATTGAGTCCCTGGTTGGCCGCTTCTCTCTTCTTTGGGACAAAGTTTTAACCGACATTCATCCAGCCAACAAAGATGGCTTCCCAAGGAGAGGAAAGGTTGTTGGATCCTACAAGCGGACCGTTCATCCAAATAACCCTTTTCTGGAGGAGGGGAAGATATGGGAAGAGGATTATCATATCCAGATGGCTGCTTGGAACCAAAAAAACATGACTATCACTCCATCAACGGTTGATGAGCGCGGGTACCGAGGCAGCGGCGAAAACATTAGGCGCCGCAAGAGCCTATATTCTACCCAGGGAAAGGTCGTCCAAGTAATTGTTAAGTTGGAAAACATTCATCTTGTAAGCGGTGATAGTAATCCCTTCCTCCCGTTCGGCTGAGCCCTAGAATCCTTGACCCTCACAGACGCCCGAGCAACCTAAATACCCAGGCGGCACCACATGGCTCGTCGAGGGTATGGCAAATGAACGCATTGTTGCTTCAGGCATATACTGCTACGACTCTGAAAACATCACCCATGGCAAACTTGCATTCCGTATGGGAGTCAATTTTGAGGGCGTTGATGAATATGAGGGGAGCGACAATAAGGCAATAGAGCTGACGTGGGGAATTGAACCGTAAGTAACTTCTTGGCCTCAGCGACAGGAAGAGCTCAGCCGGTTGTCTTGTCCTTTCCGAAACAGCGAGGGACAGAGCTACCAAATTGTCGGGAGAGTCAGGACATCCGTCAACCGATGCGTTGCCTTTCCAAACATCTACCAACATCACGTATCTTCGTTCAAACTCGTCGACCCTACCAAACCAGGTTACCGCAAAATGGTCGCCTTGTTTCTGGTCGACCCCGAAAACCGGATCCCGTCGACATCAGACGTCCCGCCCAGCCAACGCCACGTGATTCACGAAGCGCTCTCTGAGACGCTCGCTCAGCACCCCCACCGCAAAAAGATCGCCCTGCCAGCAGAAGTAATAGATATGATACTGGATGAGCTTGACAGCTTGATGACTTTGGAAGAGGCGAAGGCGTACAGGTTGGAATTATTGGATGAAAGGGCGGGGTTTATGGACGTCCTTGACGAACAGTACCTCGTTCCAAATTCGTTTCGAGATTATTGAGTCCTATACATGACAGCTGTACGGTTTTTCCCACTTCGACTAAATCTCTCTCTCTGAAGCTGCTATGAGTTGAACCCACGTAAGAACCAGGATATTGAGATGAGGAGGTCAAGACCGAGGATTCATTGGGATAAAAATTCTCAGTCATTCGTTCAAGCATTAACAGCACTGGGATGCATATTGATATAGTAGCTAAAGAACAAATTAACTCGGTTAGGTGATCAAGTGTTCACATCTCGTTCACTTCTTATTGATATCCATATGGGATGCGCCCCTCTCGAAGTTGCCTGTGATACCCTTGAAGAAGTTATCTGTTATGTCGGGACTCCTTCCTTCTCGACAGTCCTTGTAAGGAAATTGCAAGCGAGGGAGAACCATACAGGCAGCCCAGCTTTAGCCAGGTTGACATATGTTATACCATCGGCTATGACGTTGTGTTCGTTGGCGATTTAAAGATGTCTCTCCATATGGGAGAGAGCTTACTCATATGGCTCTTGTGTTTTCTCTCCAGCTTTGATAGAGAATGTTAGAAAGCCTCGAATCTTTAGGCATCGGAAAGAACTACAAGGGGCGACAGCGATAGGCGTGACGTCTTGGTCTGTCACCGCATGTTTAGATCGATTGCGGTGTGATCGCGGCCGACCACCCCTCAATCACCCCCGTGACGACACAGGCTCAGGCGTGTCGTATGAGGGGGTTCCTCGGGTTCCTCGAGTTCCTTGATACCATCCTTTCAATTGGTACCGCTACTTCGTTGTGACTGCCTCTATTGGGCTTCTTCGCGGAAGGTGCAACGGCGCCGGCGGCGCTCCTTGTTCATTGTCGGCTCCGAAAGCGCACTCCAGTCGAGGCGCCAACATATTTAGGGAACTCAAGTGGAGACGATGGTCCCTTAAAAATCACCACAATGCGCAAGATTAAATTCCCTCTCCCATTTATCGAATTCGAAGGGTTCAATCCGGAGGGCGACAAGGCTCTGACGGTGAGTAAGGACACCGCAGCCCGTCGAGATGCACATGTACTGAAACGAACACCATCTCTCAGCTCGTCGATCTCCGTATGATTGAGCTCTCGTATTTATTACGGGGCAAGCCTTCATGGTGGTCTAAGATCAAGGATCCTGCCATTCGGTCCCAGTGGAAAGCCGAGGCGCTCCAGCGCAAGATCCGTGGGGCCGTACTTCGGGACGCCGAAATAGAATATGTTCTAGATGAGCTCGAGGACTACGCGTTGATGAAAAATGTGTCAAACGGGATTCAAGTAAGTTCTCTTTCGTATGCGTCAATTGGAGGCGGTTCTGACTCCGCGCAATTAGCCTTCATGCCACTTCCGGGTTTGGGAGTCTGATGCATTAGTTTCTCAAGAACTCAGAACAAGATTGAAGCTAGCAGCTGCTGCTCTTGAGAATGTTCCGGAGGAGGAGAAAGACTGGCGTCCTCGATCTTACAACCAGGTTCTTGACCTCGTAGACCCGTCTCTTTTCTGCACGGTTTACGAACGCACCGAAGAGTGGGATAACTTCGATAGCAGCCTGAAGCGACGACCGCTCTATGACGAAGAAAGGCTCGAGGCTTGGACATACTCGGAGCGGTTTTCTTGGATCCCCACCGACATGCAACTCGGAATGAATGGCGTCCCAGCGACAGCTCTCGGCTACATCAACAACGTTCACCCTAGACACAAGGATCTCATTACCGTCATCGAGTCCCTTGTTGGTCGCTTCTCTCTTCTTTGGGACAAAGTTTTGACCGACATTCATCCGGCCAACAAAGATGGCCTGCCAAGGAGAGGAAAGGTTGTAGGTTCCTACGAGTGGACTGATCACCCAGATTACCCTTTTCCGGATGAGGGCGAGAGATGGAAAGAGGATTATAATAGCCGGTTGTATGCTTGCGCCGAAAACAGGACTATCACTCTACCAACGGTTGATGAGCGCGGGTACCGGGGAAGTGGTGAAAATATTAGGCGCCGCAAGAGCCTTTATTCTATCCAAGGAAAGGTTGTTCAAGTTATTGTAAAGCTGGAAAATATTCACCTCGTAAGTGGCTATATTAATCCCTTCCTCCCGTTCTGATGAGCCCTACAACCCTTGACCGTTCCAGACGCCCGAGCAACCTAAATACCCAGGCGGCAACACATGGCTCGTCGAAGGCATGGCAAATGAACGCATCGTGGCTTCAGGCATATACTGCTACGACTCTGAAAACATCACCGATGGCAAACTTGCATTCCGTATGGGAGTCAATTTTGAGGGCGTTGATGAATATGAGGGGAGCGACAGTAAGGCAATAGAGCTGACGTGGGGAATCGAACCGTAAGTAACTTCTTTGACCTCAGCGACTGGAAGAGCTCAGCCGGTTGCCATGTCATCTCCGAAACAGCGAGGGACAGAGCTACCAAGTTGTCGGGAGAGTCAGGACATCCGTCAACCGATGCGTTGCCTTTCCAAACATCTACCAACATCACGTATCTTCGTTCAAACTCGTCGACCCTACTAAACCAGGTCACCGCAAAATGGCCGCCCTGTTCTTGGTCGACCCCGAGAACCGGATTCCGTCGACATCAGACCTCTCGCCCAACCAACGCCACTGGATTCACGAAGCGATCTCCGAGACGCTCGCTCAGCACCCCAACAGCGAGAAGATCGCCCTGCCAGGAGAAGTAATAGATATGGTGCTGGATGAGCTTGACAACTTAGTGACTTTGGAAGAGGCGCAGGCGGACAGGTTGGAATTATTGGATGAAAGGGAGGCGTTTATGGACATCCTTGACGAGCAGTACCTCATTTCGGATTCGTACAATCAAGAGTTAGTGAGCCATATACAGGCCAGGTGTACGCTTTTTTCCTCATTGAACTAAATTGTTTTCTGTGATGCTGCTACCCAGTTGAACGCGCTCAGGAACCAGGATGCATATTGATACAGTAAGTACAGAACAGATTAACTTGGTTAGGGTGATTAAAGGTTCACATGTAGTTTAGGAATGGCCGATGATAGCCCGGGGTCGGTAAAGCTCGTCGATAGCCTTGACCTCTTCTTCGGTCAACTTGACGTTAACGGCGCCTGCATTGCCAAGAGCAAACGTAATTAGGTTCGCAGTCTATTAAGCATCTCGATAATTTCGTGAGCCCTCAACACTCACCAACGAGGTCTTTGAGTTTGTCAAGAGACGTAGTTCCAACAATGGGCGCGGTGAGGAAGGGCTTGGACATGGACCAGGCAATCGCAACTTGAGCCATGCTGATACCGCGCTTTTGAGCGATCTCGGAGACCCTAGCGTTTGAGCGGATTAAAGTCAATGACGCGAAATCTCATGAAGAATTGGACAGTCACGCACTTCTTGTTGATGTCCATAAGGAATGTGTCGTTCCCGGAGTTGCCCATAACGGACTTGAAGAAGTTGTCCTTCGCCTCGCGACTGCTTCCTTCCTCGAGAGTCCTTGTAAGGAAACCGCGAGCGAGGGGTGACCACGGGATCATGCCGACGCCCATATCCTGGAGGAGAGGAACCATCTCGCGCTCTTCCTCACGATAAGCGGCGTTGTAGTAGTTTTGCATGGAAATGAACTCAGTTAGACCGTGCTGTCGGGCGTAGTTTTGCATCTTATGGACTGAAAAGGATGGTGTGTGAGGACGGTAAGGACGATCACGGCTCAAGCGTACTCACATTGCCAAGCATAGCATGAGGACATCCCGATGTACCTAGCGTAGCCTGCTTTGACGACGTCGTGTAGGGCTTGCATGGTTTCCTCGATTGGCGTATTGTAGTCGAAACGGTGGCCTGTAAGGGACGGATGGGTGAGACATCGAGAATATAGCTCGGTCGAAAAGCAATGCGTACATTGCAGGAGGTCGACGTAGTCCAGCTGGAGACGTTCCAATGAGTGCTTAATACTCTCGAAAATGTGCTATTCGATAGCGCAGTGAGGTTCAGGTGGGGAAACTCTTCTCGTTGCAATCCCAAACACATACCTTTCGGCTGAGGCCCTGCTGGTTCACGTAACGCCTCCTCTCGACCTCGTCGGGTGTGGCGAAGAAGAGATCGTCCTTTGTGCCACGAGCGACGGGGAAGTAGACTTTAGTCATGATGACGATTTCGTCGCGAGGCAAGTTGAACTGCTTGATAGCTTTGCCGAGGATTATTTCGGAACGGCCGTTGGAGTAGACGTTGGCGGTATCGAACGCGTTGATACCCAAGTCGTAGGCAGCTTTGATGTGTTTGAGGGCTAGCCGTGACAAGAGTCCCCGTTAGCGTCCCGTCCTTCGTCGTGACGGAGCAACCTCAAGTGGGCCTCACCTTCCTCTTCCTCCAGGACCCAACCTTGCCATTCAGGCGTACCGTAGCTCATGCACCCCCTGCGACGAACCATGTCAGTAAGCCAGCTATGCTCATTCTAATAATGCCATACTCACAAGATGAGCTTGGATATTTTCAGGCCAGACTTGCCGAGCCGGACGTATGGCATGTTCGAGAGTTGAACGTCGGAGGTGGAAGACATTTTTAGCAGTGGAAAGTAAAGTTGAAGTCAAGTGTGAGGGGGATGTTGAGGGGGATGTAGATGGTGATGAGAGTCGACTGCCCTCCGCTCGCTCCCTTTATATACGTATACCTCCCCGGTGGCCGAGGAGCCACAAAGTTAGGTGGCAGAGATGATGTAGCTAATATCGCGAGTGTCAGAAAGCGGGCTCCTCCACCGCAATAACCAGCTAACTAGCCACATTGTGGAACGCGCTTCGGACAGGGCCCCATGTAGCCGCGCCCATGGGCAGGATCGCCTATTGCGGAAAAGTGGAGGCTTCGAGGGTGGACTTCTTGAGGTGGAGGTTGAACTCAGATACGGTTAACTCCGCGTTAGTCCGCGTTCAGCCGCGCCAAGTCCGTGATCAACCGCGCCAAGTCCGTGCGGTCCGTGCTTCCGCCGGCTTGGGAGGTTGGTGGAGGCCCTCCACCATCGCCCTAGTATAAATACACAACCTCCGCCAAAACCTCACTGGGATAGAAAGCGTATCAATCGCTTTCATGTCTCAAGGACGACGAAGAAATCCACTCAGGAGATCTGCCTTGACGGCAGATTCACCAAACACCCCGTTCCACGCGAATAGACTTCATCCTGAGTGTTGTCCTCAATGTTTACTCTTCAGCGGCCAACACCCTCAGGTCAGATTCTCACTCCTAAACTCTTCTCACCCCCCTAAAACACATGTAGTGTTGCCGCCCAGCGAAGCGAAAGAGGAAGTGGCAAGCAAGGCGAACTTTGATCATCCGACGTAGATCGAAGTGAACTGGCGAGGTCCTTCGCCACACTCCGACCTCAGCGGGAACACGGTTCATTAGAGATGAGAAACGAACAATCTCATCTGACGTACAATGGGAATCGCCCTCTGCCCTCTGAGTTCGACACCTCCTTCGCTTCGCTTCCTGATTGGTCCAAGTTGGTCGAAGTCCACAAGGAGATCGAATTCCGCGGCAACGCTATTCCCGTTCTCCTCTTCTGCAAGTAATTTTGAGGAAATACTCACAAGAAAGTCGCAAGGAGAGTGTGGGGAAACCCTTGATGGAGTGGGACCACGAGGAAACGCAGGGAGAAAACACAGCAAAGACTCAAATTGAGTTGTAACAGACTCCTCGTTCTTACGTTGTGTTGACCGCGTTCCCCTGACCGGAACACACACCGATTTTGCTTTGAGGCCTAACGTCCAGCTTATAAAAGCATAACGCTTTAATGGACCATCGAGCATCATCCTTTCAGGCTTACAATGTCGACGTCCACAACTCGCAAACCCAGCGCTGCTCGAACGACTCTCCCAATCATTCTCCAAAGCTTTAGCGGATATGGCTCTTATCATCTCCCTACCGACATGCTCAATGACCATGAAATTGAGCCTACCTTCGTGGAGCAAACGCCGCCTCCGAAAAACGTGAGTCAATCACCTGTATCCTGACACGGCGATACCAGGGTCTGACGGCTTCCGGTCCCAGCTCGACCCGCGGTTCTTGAAGCGCCTTGCTGCTTCTCGCGACAGAGAGTTTCCTCCCGACCAGAAGCTACACAATCTCATTGGGAGATTTGAAAAGACTTGTGCCTCCGATGGGATTAATGGTTGGATCATGTCCATCAATTGTGAGTCCCCAGATCATTTGACTCTCATGTCGTCGGTCTCTCATGCCAGATCACGAAAGGGGAGGGGAAAACATGGACTGGAGTGGCCCATCGAAAGGGAGATGCGGTACGCATAGCAGCGGAGCAGCGGAGCAGCGGAGCAGGCGCTATCTTGGTTGTACCAGAACTTCCCTGAATCGGAAGGATTCTCCCACAGTGAAGATGTCCAGTAGTAAAAAAAAAAAATCAGGGTTTTGAGCTTATCCCTTTGCTTGGTGTGAAATGTGTCAGCCGCAGAAGAACCATTTCGGCTTCGAAAGCACGCGTCAAAAAGCAAAGGGATTGCTATGTTATTGCATATCACATTTTACGACTCGGGAAAACAAACATCATCTCTAACGATGCCCCGAAATGGCTCTCGGGCGATAGAGGTCGTCGATGGCTTTGATTTCCTCCTCCGTCAACTTTACCTTCACGCCCTCTAGAATAATAGGACAAGAACCAGGGTTAATTCCATGGTCAAAGACGCACCACGCGAGGAAGAAAACTCACCAACGAGATCCTTCAGCTTGTCGAGGGAAGTCGTACCAACGATAGGAGCTGAAACAAAGGGCTTCGATAGCGACCATGCGAGGGCGACTTGGGCCATGCTTATCCCCCGCTTCTCGGCAATTTCAGCCACTCTACGGGGTCGGTTTTATTCAGTTACGCTCGGAATCAAAGCGACGAAAGTGGGTTCTCACTTCGCATTGATATCGAGGACGAAAGACTCTTTCTGAGCATCAATATTTGCGTTCTTCAAAAACCTGCCTCGCAAGACGATGGTCAATGCTTTGAGACTAAAGGATTGTCAGATAGATGGACATACTGGTCCGTCTGGCCTCGTACACTCTCCGAGCTGAGGTCGACTCTCCTCGTCAAGAAGCCACGCGCGAGAGGCGACCAAGGGATCATCCCTACACCCATGTCTTGGAGCAAAGGAACCATTTCGCGCTCCTCTTCTCTGTACGCAGCGTTGTGGAAGTTTTGCATGGAAACGAACTGAGTAAGGTTGTGTTCTCGGGCGTAGTTCTGCATTTTATGGACTTGAATATGATGTCAGCATAAGTCGGAACCTATCGGAGTCCGGGGGAACGAGACGTACATTGCCAAGCGTAACATGAAGACATTCCAATGTACCGCACGTAGCCAGCTTTGACCACGTCGTGCAACGCCTGCATTGTCTCTTCAATAGGTGTCGTATAGTCGAAACGATGGCCTTCAGACGATCTAGAGGTTAGGAAAAGATACAACATCCAGCCAGAAGAACGTACATTGTAGAAGGTCAATGTAGTCGAGCTGGAGACGCTCCAAAGAATGCTTCACGCTCTCGAAGATATGCTGAGGGAGTACGAGCAGTCGCCGCTTTAGCAACATATCCGGTCTACCGATGACGGGGAAGTAGACGACGAACCTTCCGACTTAGGCCTTGCTGATTCGTGTAACGTTTTTGCCAGAGATCCTCTTGCGAGACCCAAGCGAGAGCCTCCGAGGTCGACCGCCCGACGGTGCCCCAAAGTTTGGTCATGACGACGATCTCATCTCTGGGAAGGTTGTATTGCTTGATGGCTTTGCCCAAGATGACCTCGGAAAGCCCGTTGGAGTAGAGGTTGGCCGTGTCGAAGGCGTTAATTCCCATGTCGTATGCGGCTTTGATGTGCTTGAGACCTAGGGAACGACAATCATTAGGGGGAGATTAAACACGGCGCCCGAATGAACAAGAGCTGATTACCTTCTTCTTCACCAAGAACCCAACCTTGCCATTCCGGTGAGCCGTAGCTCATACATCCTCTGAGAGCTTGTTTTCAGCCTTTTTTCGCGAGCAAGAGCAGCAGATGCTTGGCACGTACAGGATCAATCGAGAAACCTTGAGCCCCGACTTGCCCAGCCGGACATAAGGCATATCGGAGATTGGCACTTCGGCGGTAGACATCGGTATTGAGCTGAACGTAGGAGACAGTTGCGGTACTTGCGTGCGCCCCACCCGGAGTGTCCGAGAGTCTTAAAAGTAAAAGGTGGAGGATCGGAAAAGGTACCCGTGGCGCCGTGGGTGATGTCAAGGGGCCATGGAACGCAGGACCTCCACTTGGACTCGATACTTATTGTGGAAGGTAGCGTTAAGTGAACCAATGAGAACGCAGTATTGGGGGTGGAGGGTGAGGCACCAGTCGACCTCCACTCCGGGTATTCTTAGACTCAGAAGCACGTGCCGACCCCAAAGGTCCCCGTCCCGGCGGGCCCAGCGACCTCGGGATCCTTCTACGCAAGTGCAACTTGAGCCTACTAACTCTGCAAGAGTCTGTTCCATAGTTGGAAAATTAAACGGCGAAGAAATCAGGTGTGCTCAATTTGCTTCAATGTCAAGAATGAAAAACTCGGTTGGCGCTTACGTTCTTCGTGTACCTGAGTCGCGGGAGGCTTGTCAATGTTTCCTAAATAGAAAACGGAGCCGATAAGCTGTGAGAAACAGAGGATCTAATCGGAAGCGATGAGGCTGAATGTTCTGGACCGAATAGTCGACTGAATAGTGATCCATCCGACGGATGATGCAACCGCCTTCCTATTTAGTCGAAGCCGAGAAGGAGATTGGAATCACTTGGACTCCGCACCAGCTCTCTTCCCGTTCTCCTTGACTGCGAGTCATTCTGACGACTTACTGGCAAGAAAGCCGAAAGGGAGCTGTGGGGAATCCCTTGATAAATGGAACCGTAAGTTTGGCCATGAAGATGGAGTCCCGCTCGTACTAACAGACTACTCGCCTTTACGTTGCTTGACCACGTTCCTCTGACCGGAGCAGACAGCAATTTCTCATTGAACCCTCACGTTCAGATTTACAAGCCCAAAGCTTCAACGGATCATCCAGCGTCATCCTTTCAGGTTTACAATGTCCACAACTCAAAAGCCCAGCGCTGCTCGAGCGACTCTCCCAATCATTCTCCAAAGTTTTAGCGGACATGGTGCTTACCATCTCCCTACCGACATGTTTGATGACCGTGAAATTGAGTCTCCCTTCGTGGAGCAAACACCACCTCTGAAAAACGTGGGTTGATGACCAATCCCCTGACACGCCGCTACCGGGGTTGACGGCTACCGGCCCAGCTCGACTCGAGTTTCTTGCAGCGCCTTGCTGCTTCTCGCAACAAAGAGTATCCTCCTGACAGGAAGCTACACAATGTCATTGGTAGATTTGAAACGACTTGTGCTTCTGATGGCCGAGCATTAGGCGGCTGGGTCATGTCCATCACTTGTGAGTTCCAGCTCATTTGATCCCGGTGCTACTAGCCTCTCATTCAATCGCGAAAGGGGAGGGAAAAACATGGACTGGAGTGGCGCATCGAAAGGGAGATGCAGTACGCATAGCAGCGGAGGAGGCATTGTCTTGGTTATACGAGAACTTTCTTGACTCGGAATAATGCTTCCACAGTGAGAATCTCCATGGCAGTAGATTTTTTTTTCAGGGTTTTGAGAGGTTCCCTTTGCCTGGCGTGAATCTGTTAGAGGCATAGCTAAGAACCATTACCCCTTCCAAAGCAGCCGTCAAGAAGCACAGGGATTGCCATTCATCGCATATTACTGCTTAACACTTGAGGGGAAAAGAACATAATTATTAACGGTGCCCCGAAATGGCTCTTGGGCGATACAGATCGTCGATGGCTTTGATTTCCTCCTCGGTCAACTTTACCTTCACGCCCTCTGAAAGTTATTTGACAAGAACCAGGGTCAAATCCGTGACCAAGAACTATTGATTCAAGGAAGAGAACTCACCAACGAGATCCTTCAGCTTGTCAAGGGAAGTAGTCCCTACGATAGGAGCCGTAACAAATGGCTTCGAGAGCGACCACGCCAGGGCAACCTGAGCCATACTAACCCCGCGCTTCTCCGCAATCTCAGCGACCCTAAAAAGTTGTTCCATTAATCGGTAAATGAAACGACGAAGAAATAAAGGCGCGCTCACTTTGCATTGATCTCAAGAATGAAAGGCTCGGTTGGCCCGTTTTTCATATATCTGAGTTGCGGGAAGGCGGTCAATGCTTGAGAAGAAAATGATCACCTGCATCTTTGACTTACGGGTCGGTCTGACCTCGTACACTCTCCCCGCTAACTCTTCTCGTCAAGAGCCCGCCCGCGAGTGGCGACCAAGGGATCATCCCAACGCCGAGATCTTGGAGCAAAGGCACCATTTCGCGCTCCTCTTCTCGATAGACGGCATTGTGGAAGTTTTGCATGGAAATGAACTGCGTGAGGTTGTGTTCGCGTGCGTAGTTCTGCATTTTGTGGACTTCGATATACGATGTTAGCATAAAACGGTACTGATCGGAATACGTATAAATAGCAAGACTTACACTGCCAAGCATAGCAGGAAGACATTCCGATGTATCGTACGTAGCCAGCTTTGACAACATCGTCCAACGCTTGCATCGTCTCCTCAATTGGGGTGTTGTAGTCGAAACGATGGCCTGAAAATAATCTAGAGGTTAGGAAACAATAAGACGAGCGGGTAAAAGCAACACACATTGCATTAGGTCGATGTAGCCAAGCTGAAGGCGCTCCAAGGAGTGTTTGACGCTCTCGAAGATATGCTGAACGAGTGACCGGCTTAGCGACAGATCTGTCTGAAGAAATACAGGCAGCAAACCTTCCGACTAAGTCCTTGCTGATTCGTATAGCGTTTTTGACCGAGCTCCTCTGGCGAGACCCACGCGAGAGCGTCCGAAGTCGACCGTCCGACAGTTCCCCAAAGCTTCGTCATGACGACGATCTCATCTCTAGGGAGGTTGTACTGCTTGATGGCCTTGCCCAAGATGACCTCGGAAAGCCCGTTGGAGTAGAGGTTGGCCGTGTCGAAGGCGTTGATACCCATGTCGTAAGCGGCTTTTATGTGTTTGAGACCTACGGGCGGTGACCGGTGCCGTTAGGACGAGGAACTCGGCCCTTGAATGACCGCAAACTCATTACCTTCTTCTTCACCAAGCACCCACCCTTGCCATTCCGGCGAGCCGTAGCTCATGCATCCTCTAAATATTAAGGGCTATTGTTAGGCCTTTGCGGGAGGAAGAAAACAGCAGGTTCGGGCACATACAGGATCAATCGAGAGATCTTCAGCCCCGACTTGCCCAGCCGGACATACGGCATGTCAGAGATTAGAGCTTCGGAAGTAGACATTGGAGTTGAGCGGAAGGTATGAGAAAATTGCGGTGCTTTGCGTGCGCCCCGCGCGGATGGTTTGCGAGTCTTATAAGTAAAAGGTGGAGGGCTGGAAAAGGGACCGATGACACCGTGGGTGATGTCACGAGGGCATTGAACGCAGGACCTCCACCTGGATTCTATGCCTATTGTGGAACGTAACGTTAAACGAAGCAATTAGAATGCGGGACCGGGGGTGGAGGGGGGAGATTCGCGAGACCTCCACTCTGGATATTCTTGAACGAAGCACCACGTGCCGATCTCAGGGGTCCCCGTACCAGCGGGGTGAAGCGATGTACATTTCAACCCCCATATGTCTCTCAGATGGTCCGATATTCGTTTCATGCTATTGTTTGTTTATGTACTCGTGAAAGTTAAAAACGAGCGATTTAATCTCTTAATCAGCCAGATGAATTGACCCCGATCCTTGGCATTCGCCAGGAAGAGGAACTGGGTACCAGACAGATAAAAGAACAACTTGACTGCAGTACCTACTCATGAGAACCTTCAATGTATCAAGCAGGTCAGTAATTGCGGTGCGGTAACTTTGACGAACATAGTGAACAAATATAGGGAGCCTAAACAGATACACACAGTGAAGTGCAAGATTGATTTCAGGCACAATCATTGATGGCGAGAAGGGAAGCTTCAGATATGAGCATGGATCTTTTAGTTGGGGTTCTCTGATTGCCCAAAGTAAGGCGGGAGAAAAACCAAGACGCGCGAGATTTTCTTACATGCTACTATTCAAGATTCGAAGGAAAAGGTGATACAACTACGCATGTCCGGAAATAGCCCTTGGGCGATAAAGATCGTCAATAGCCTTGATTTCCTCTTCCGTAAGCTTCACCTGGATGCCCTCTGCAATAATTCGAAGAGATATCCGAGTTAACTTCGCGTTCAAAGCAAGTTCCCAGAGGGAAGTACACACCAACGAGATCCTTCAACTTATCGAGGGAGGTAGTCCCGACTATGGGAGCCGAAATGAACGGCTTCGAAAGCGACCACGCAAGGGCAACTTGAGCCATACTGATTCCGCGCTTCTCGGCAATCTCAGCAACTCTAGAGTGTTCGTTCAATCGATTGGCAAGTGAAATGACGAGCAAATAAGGGCGTGCTCACTTTGCGTTGATCTCGAGAACGACAGGCTCGGTTGACGCGCTTTTCACATGTCTGAGTCGGGAAGTGGTCAATTGAGAGGAAAACGTCAACTGACTGTTTAACTTACGGGTCAGTCTGACCTCTTACACTCTCCCCAGTAATTCGTCTTGTCAAGAGTCCCCCCGCGAGTGGTGACCAAGGGATCATCCCAACGCCGAGATCCTGGAGCAAAGGCACCATTTCACGCTCCTCCTCTCGATAGACAGCATTGTGGAAGTTTTGCATGGAAATAAACTGCGTGAGGTTATGTTCGCGGGCGAAGTTCTGCATTTTGTGGACTTGAATATGGTTAACACAAGCCAGCTCTACCGCGATACGTGAAAAAGAGACCTACACTGCCAAGCATAACAGGAGGACATTCCGATGTATCGCACGTAGCCAGCTTTGACCACATCATCCAAAGCTTGCATTGTTTCTTCAACTGGTGTGTTGTAGTCGAAACGATGACCTGAAGAGGATCTCGAGCTTAGGAAAGATGAAAAAACCCGCCAAACGTACGTACATTGCAATAAGTCAATGTAATCAAGCTGGAGGCGTTCCAGAGAGTGCTTGACGCTCTCGAAGATATGCTACGTGAGTCAGATTAGGCATGGAGTTAGCTAAGGATCCAGTCGACTTAGTAGTGCGTGAGAAGGTAGCTAACCTTCCGGCTTAGTCCTTGCTGATTTACATAACGTTGTTTGGCGAGCTCATCTTGAGGCACGAAAGAAAGGTAGTCCGAGATCGATCGCCCAACAGTACCACACAGCTTTGTCATGACGACAATCTCATCTCTGGGGAGGTTGTACTGCTTGATGGCTTTGCCCAGGATGACCTCTGAAAGCCCGTTGGAATAAAGGTTGGCCGTGTCGAAGGCGTTGATACCCATATCGTAAGCGGCCTTTATATGCTTGATGCCTACACATATATATATGATAGCTGTTAGGACTATGGGCGAACCTACGCCAAGGAAGATACGCTGCCTTCTTCCTCGCCGAGCACCCAGCCTTGCCATTCGGGGGAGCCGTAGCTCATGCATCCTCTGAAGTCACGACCATTAGAGCTCCACCAACCCAGATAGAGGAAGGACATGACGTAACGCACAAGACTAATCGAGACACCTTCAGTCCGGACTTGCCCAGACGGACATAAGGCATGTTGGTAGTTGCGATTTCAGTAGCAGACATATTTGCTTTGAGCAGAGGGATGGAGAGATAAAGCGGTGGGTAACCTGTTCCATTTGCGGTTCGCGGAGCTTTTTAAATGCGACGGAACGCGGTGAAGAGGTAATCGTGCTGACGTCAATGGGCAAAGGGATACAAAACCTCCACTAATATTCCATACCTATCGCGGACGTGGCCTCTTCAAGGAAGCAATGAGGGGGTTCGCGCGGTCCGGCGGGTGGAAGAGAGTGTTCGTAGTTGGTGACCTCGAGCTTCGGCCTCAATACACCTATCACGGGCGTGGCTTCTTCAAGGTGGCGAATGAGGGGGTTCGCGCGACCCGGCGGGTGGAAGAGAGTTGGTGACTTCCAGCTTCGGCCTCAATACACCTATCACGAGCGTGGCTTCCTCAAGGAAGCAAATGAGAGGGTTCGCGCGGCCCGGGGGATGGAAGAGAGTACTCGTAGTTGGTAACCTCAGCTTCGGCCTCAATACACTTATCACGGATGTGGCTTCTCCAAGGTGGCGAATGAGGGGGTTCGCGCGACCCGGCGGGTGGAAGAGAGTTGGTGACTTCCAGCTTCGGCCTCAATACACCTATCACGAGCGTGGCTTCCTCAAGGAAGCAAATGAGAGGGTTCGCGCGGCCCGCGGGTGGAAGAGAGTGTTCGTAGTTGGTGACCTCGAGCTTCGGCCTCAATACACCTATCACAAACGTGGTTTCTTCAAGGAAGCAAATGAGGAGTTTCGCGCGACCCGGGGGGTGGAAGAGAGTGCTCATAGTGGGTGACCTCCACCTTCGGCAGCAGCCCGATTGAAGGTCATCTGAAGACATAGGAACGTCGGTCATTCTGATTCAAAAGCTGAACTTGAAATTTGACGCATATAAACTGTAAACATGATAGAGAGCTCTGAAATCGATACTTGCTAGTTCTTATTTGTGCCCAACAATAGCTCGCGGGCGGTATGATTCGTCGATGGATTTGACCTCTTCTTCAGTCAATGTAACGTGAACACCCTCTACATGCACAAAACAGTACATTCAGCGTGAAATCCATGGTCGCGAAGGGTCAGGCCATGGCGCTTACCGACGAGATCCTTCAACTTGTCGATAGACGTTGTGCCGACGATTGGGGCGGACACAAATGGTTTGGAAAGCGACCATGCGAGTGCAACCTGCGCCATACTGATTCCACGTTTCTTGGCAATCTCGGACACCCTGACAGACGCGGATAGGTGAGTCCTCTTGCATCGAGAGAGACGGCGAATCATACCTTTCGTTGATGTCGAGGAGGAAAGACTCTTTATTAAAGTCAATGTTTGCGTGCTTCCAACCTCTGCGGCACGGAAGGAAAATCAGCGGACAGGTGTGGGGGTGGACAAAATGGCAGCGTACGGATCGGTCTGAGCTCGCAAACTGTCCTCTTTGACGCTTCTTGTCAAGAATCCCCTGCCCAAGGGTGACCAAGGGATCATTCCTACTCCTAAATCCTGAAGCAAGGGGACCATTTCGCGCTCTTCTTCTCTGTAGATTGCGCTATGGAGGTTTTGCATCGAGATGAACTCGGTTAGGCCGTATTGACGAGCGTAAGCCTGCATCTTGTGGACTGTACGAGGCAATTAGTACGAAATCGTTTTCGCCGCGACAATAGTCGGTTTCACTAACATTGCCAAGCATAGCAAGAAGACATGCCAATGTATCTTGCATATCCAGCTTTCACGACATCGTGCAGGGCGTGCATGGTTTCTTCGATTGGTGTATTGGGGTCGAAGCGGTGGCCTGGACAGTTGCCAAGTATCAGTCAAGTCGGACTGGAACAGCAAGAAATGCCTCGCACATTGAAGCAAGTCGACGTAGTCAAGTTGAAGGCGCTCCAAAGAATGCTTGATGCTCTCAAAAATGTGCTAAGGAAGAAGATTACCATGAGCAGAACATAACTCCTGCAAACGATGTGCTTTCCCCTCACCTTACGACTGAGCCCTTGCTGATTCGCATAACGGCTGGAGTCAAGCTCCGCGGAAGTGGTCTCGAAAAGCATATCCGAATTGCTTCGTGCAACCGTCCCCCAGAGCTTGGTCATGACAACAATCTCGTCTCGCGGAAGGTTGTACTTTTTGATTGCCTTGCCAAGGATAACCTCTGAGAGACCGTTGGAATACACGTTGGCTGTGTCAAAGGTATTGATACCCATATCATAAGCGGCTTTGATATGTTTGAGACCTACGAGAGATACGCGTTACAATGAGAAAAGAGCTCTAAGATGGGGGACCAAGACGAGATACATACCTTCTTCTTCGCCGAGCACCCAGCCCTGCCATTCGGGTGAACCATAGCTCATACATCCCCTGAAAGTACGATGGTAAGCGTTTCTCGAATCGTATGACAGCGGGGTGAGGGAGCGACGCACAAGATTAATCGAGACACTTTCAGCCCCGACTTGCCCAGGCGAATATAAGACATGTTGGTGGTTGGCACTTCGGCAGCAGACATTTTGCTTTTGAGAGAGAGGCTTGGAAAACGGGAGCGTAGATGGTTTGTTTCCCTCACGATTTTGCGAGGCTTATAAACCCGAGAGACCGTATTGGGAACGTTAGCATGATGACGTTAGGGGGTAAAAAGATGTGCGGTCTTCACTGACTCCCGTCCTCGTTGAAGATATTGGCTTCAAAGGAGCCAATTCACAGGGATCTCTCGGTCCCGAAGTGTGGAGGAAAGTTTGAATGTCGACCTCCACTTCGGGGAATGCCCGGCAGCAGCGTCACATTGTCATGTGGACCTCAGGTAGTGTATCCGTTTGAATGAAGCTTACTAAGGATCAGAGACATGCACGTAATCATTCGTACGTTTTAGATACACTGACGAGCTCTGAGAACTGTTACTATATAATCCTTACTTGTGGCCAGAGATGGCTCGAGGACGATACAGCTCGTCGATGGATTTGATCTCTTCTTCAGTTAACTCGACGTGGACGCCCTCTGGACACGCAAAGTAGCACAGTCAGCGTGAGATTCATGGACGGAGAGGCGCACCCAATAGCCCTTACCGACGAGATCCTTCAATTTGTCAAGAGATGTTGTGCCGACGATGGGGGCGGACACAAACGGCTTGGAAAGTGACCATGCAAGTGCAACCTGGGCCATGCTAATTCCACGTTTCTTGGCAATATCGGAGACTCTGAGGGCGAAGACAAGTCGATGAGCCAGCATGCACGGAGAAAAAAATGATCATCGTACTTTGCGTTGATGGCGACGAGGAATGACTCTGCATCAGGATCGACGTTCGCGCTCTTCCAAAACCTTTTGCCCAGACGAAGTGTCAGATATGTATAGTATAAACCGATCAGAGGGTAATCTACCCGTCGGTCTTCGCTCGAAGACTTTCTTCCTTGGCGTCTCTTGTCAAGAATCCTCTGGCCAACGGCGACCAAGGGATCATTCCTACTCCTAAATCCTGAAGTAAGGGCACCATTTCGCGCTCTTCCTCTCTGTAGATCGCGTTATGGAAATTTTGCATCGAGACGAACTCGGTTAGGCCATGTTGGCGAGCGTAACTTTGCATCTTGTGGACTATTCCAGGATTATCAGAACGAACGTGCTCCATCAGGTCGACAGTTTGAACTGCTTACATTGCCAGGCGTAACAGGAAGACATCCCAATATATCTTGCATATCCAGCTTTGACAACATCGTGCAAGGCTTGCATTGTTTCTTCAATCGGGGTGTTGGGGTCGAATCGGTGGCCTAAACAAGGAGCCCTTTCAGCTACCACGCTCTGAGTCAGGTAAAAATGTCTCTAACATTGAAGCAAGTCGACGTAGTCAAGTTGAAGACGCTCCAAGGAATGCTTGATACTTTCGAAGATGTGCTGGAGGAGGGAAATGCCATGAGCAGAGAAGGCCTGAGAACTATTGGCATTTCCCATACTTTACGACTTAGCCCTTGCTGATTCGCATAGCGCTTCGATTCGATCTCCGTCGCGGGTGCCCAGAAAAGAGAATCGGGCGTGTTTCGTCCAACCGTTCCCCAGAGCTTGGTCATGACAACGAGTTCGTCTCGTGGAAGGTTGTACTTTTTGATTGCCTTGCCGAGAATGACCTCTGAGAGGCCGTTGGAATATACGTTGGCTGTGTCGAAGGCATTGATGCCCATGTCGTAGGCGGCCTTGATATGCTTCAAGCCTAGGGGAGGAGGTTACATTGATTTCGGGGGATGGAGAGCACATATCAGGGCCTCACCCTCTTCTTCATCGAGGACCCAACCTTGCCATTCGGGCGAACCGTAGCTCATGCAGCCTCTGAAAGTTGACACACGTCGTTGGCTATCCACATAGCGAAGCCGTAAACACGCACAGGATCAGGCGAGACACTTTGAGTCCAGACTTGCCCAGGCGAACGTAGGGCATGTTGGTAGTGGATTGTTCGGTGGCCATCGTGTTAGAGGTTCAGGTTGTCAAGTCGCGGGGGAAGCGCTGAGGACCGTCCTCCGGTTCGTGCATGACTCTTATAAATGTCGAGGCGCTAAAGTGGAGTTGCATCCGGGCGTGTGAGACCCCGGTCAGTTGTGATGTCACGTCTCTGTCAGACGACTGACCTCCACTGGCTATCGATACATCCACTCTTTGCTTGCGATGGCTTCCGGTGATTGTGGCGCGCGAACAGCCAATGGGGGACGGAGAATAAGAGTGGAGAATAAGAGTGGAGGTTCGCTGCGAGACACAGTTTTGAGTGATGGAGGTTAACCTTCGAGCATAAGAGCTTCGCATTCGACAGTCATGTGAGCCCTCCACCCACCTAAGGCCTCGAACTGTGCAGCGTGCCCGCGGTCGGAGAAGTCCAGTCTTGCAAAGTCCGAAGTGTCCGTTCCTTACGACCGTTTTCTACCGGACATAGAAAATCTCCTTCGTTCGATATTTCTGGGAGTCAATCAAGTCTTGCCTGTCACCGCATGCATATCGTCCTGTTGCGCGGAATGTGGTTCGGTTCCGTAAACAGAAATCGCTCAGGACGATATTTGAACCGTGGGAGGTCTACCTCGTGCTAGCCTCAAACAAAACCTCTTCGCTTTTCCATCTCCTCCTCACACCGTCGCGATGTTTGGCCAAGGCTGGGGTCAGAATACTCAACAAAACCAGCAGCAAAATCAGCCGGCAGGAGGCTTTGGTCAACCTGCGCAGCCATCTGCTTTTGGGACGACAGGTAAGCATGCTCAACCTTTGCGTTCGGGTGGCGTGTTTCAACTCGGTACGGTCCTCGCAGGTTTTGGCCAGCCGAGCGCGTTTGGAGCTACTCAACCTCAACAATCCGCCTTTGGAGCGACACAGAATACAACAACTCCAGGCTTTGGTGAGTCTGCGCTGGGGTGTTGCGCGATTTTAGTCTGGGCTAATCCGAGCCTCGCCCCCCACACAGGCACTTTTGGTCAACAGCCTAAGCCAACCTTTGGTGCTACTGGAGGCATCTTTGGTCAACCTGGTATGTGAATGCATTTACGAGATCTAAGGAATGGTGTTTAATGTGCTGTCATGCAGCTGCAACTACGGCGACAACTGCAACTCCTGCGTTTGGAGGGTTCGGTGCGGCGACGGGTACTACTACTGGCTTTGGAAGTACGTCCAACACTTCTGGCGGAGGCCTTTTTGGCCGTCCAGCCACCTCTTCAGGTGTATTTGGATCCTCAACGACTCCAGCTACCAATACAGGTGGACTTTTTGGAGCCAAACCTGCCACTGCAACCGCAACGACGCCATTTGCTACTACTGGCTTTGGCACCACCACAGCAGCAGCTATCAATGGAACTGCAAGTCCTCCTTACCAAGTCACCACCGAAAAAGAAGGGACCAACCCCGGCATGACGAACTACCAAGCCATTACTTGCATGCCTGCCTACAAGAACTACTCTTTGGAAGAGCTTCGCTTACAAGACTATACTGCAGGACGAAAGACCGCTACAAGCACCGGATTTACTGGAACTGGGGGTTTTGGAGCTACGGCTGCACCGACCACCACCACCACTGGTACGTTCGGACAGCCCGCCGCAACGACTACTTTTGGTCAGCCCGCCGCCGCGACCACCACCGGCGGATTCGGTGCGACGACGACTACCACAGGTCTATTCGGTCAACCGGCCCAACAACAACAGCAGCAGCAGCAACCTGCGACAGGCTTCGGAGGAGCATTTGGGCAGACCAACACCACCGCCGGCGGACTGTTTGGCCAAAATAACCAGCAACAGCAGCAGCAGCAGCAACAGCAACCGGCTACTGGTGGCTTCGGTACGACGACGGGTGGTTTCGGTACGACTGGAGGTCTGTTCGGGCAACAGCAACAGCAGCAGCCTCAGCAGCAGCAGCAGCCGCCTGCCACCGG
>WSTX01005359.1:0-25502 GCA_019633405.1 Tulasnella sp. 408 | reverse complement strand
CCACTATCCCCAATGCTACACTTCCTCTCACCCTCTTTAGTAACGACTATGATTATGACGGCTCAAGCGTCTCTGGCGCGGGCAACAACGTTGCTTGGACTGGCGGGTCATTCGATTCGCCCCCTGCCGCGACCCAGCCAGCCGTCGAGGCGACCGTGCGTCGGTCGCCTAGCCCACCCACCGTCCAATTGCACAACTTATTCCTGTCGCCCCCGCCGCTCTGTCCTCCCTGCGGACCAGTGACCTTCGTCCCCACCTCGGCGGTTGTGGCTCCTCAACCTCTCTCGTCCAGCCCGCCCTCGATCGGTCGCGCCTGGCCGGCACGACTCCAGCCCCCTCCCGTTCTCGCCAACGCTTTCCCGTCGGGATCCCCTCCCCCACCCCCGCCTGACGTTCCTCCTCGTCCACTTATGCAAGCTAAACTGCCACCCGAGAAGGGACGCAAGCGGTACGATTGCTTGGAGCCTTGGTGCGGAATGAAGTTCTCCAAGCGCAACGCTCTTATTCAGGTAAGGGTCTTGTTCCTCTTTTTTTTGGTTGCCCGGGGGCCATGCTCCCGAGAATGCACAATCCCTCATCTGATCCTTCCTTGTGCCTTGTTTACAGCACATGCGTTCGCATACCGGTGAACGACGTGAGTTTACTTCACCTTGTCCATATCTCAACACCAGTTCTTTCTAACGCCTCCCGTTCGGTCTCTATCCCCTCCAGCGGAAGTTTGCCAGTACTGCAACAGAGGCTTTACGTTGAAATGCAACTTGCGTCGGCATTACAAGACATGCAAGGAAAAGAAGGCCTTTGACAAGCTAGCGGCGGGAACCAAGCAAGATCCTCCAAGTCCCTCCAGTTCATTCGGGCAGACTCCCAGTCCGAGTGCAAGCTCTCCCCTCAGCATCACCGCCATCGCCTCCTGTCTTGACTCTCCTCCTGGGGACGCCTTAACTGCGCCGCCTTTTCTCTGGGATCCTGGCTTTGGCACTGACCCCTCTCAACAAGCACCAGCTATTGATATGACTGGTGGAAACCTTTTCTCCCCTCAACTCGCTTATCTGACTCCCTGCCCCCCTCTCGTTCAGGCCCCATTCTGACACCTTTCATTATTTCTCCACTCCGCTAGATTCCCCACACCCCTCTCGACCTTATTCACCCATCTGATCAATTCGTCGGCCCGTGCTTCATTCTGTCTATACGACCTTGATTCTTTTTCTCTCGGAGCTCATCTCGACTTTGGTAGCTGCCCGGTGGAGAGAGCTGTCTGGACACGCCGTGCTGGGTGTGGCCGACATCCTGTTGACAGGGTTGCTATGCAAGTGGAGATTGCTCACCTTTCTTCTCTTCCCCTCCCCTTTTCGTTACTTTTCTGCTTCTCCCCACTCATCCTTGACTCTCTCTGTACCATCAGTGATTCGGTGTTGTTTTGTCGGACATTTCCTGGCTTGGCTTGCGGAAGACCCATGGACTTCCACTCTCTCGGTGGCTGTCTCCCTGACAGCTTCCGCCCACTCTCTTTTCCTGGATACGTCCGAACGTGTCACAGTTTCTTTGGCTACTACCCTTTCCCCCCTCCTTTCGATTTGAAAGCTCGACTAACCTTGTACTTTCCTTCCTATCCTCCATCGGACGCACCGTCGTCCAGATCGTATACTTACTATCCGCGCTACTTTCCGCCGTTCGAACATGTCACATCGCACAACACCAATCTTTTTATAATTCCTCTGTACCTCTCCTCCCTGTCCTTTCCCAGACAACTGTATCATCATCTGTTATATTTCATGGTGTTCGCGCGGTGGAAGAGCGCTTCTAATCCCCCTCCACCTTACTTTTCTTACCATGTATACTCCCCCGGCCCAAGGTTATGTCTACTTTCTGGTCCTTAGGATTACCTTGTAAACAAAGAACAACTTGAATATTTGTAAGCTTCTGATGTTCTGTGATTTCTGAGTCAAGCGCCCGCGGAGGCAGCACCCGTTTCTATACTTCGAACATCACTCGACGGCGGTGTGAGTGGGTATCACAGCAGGAATTGTGGAGCTAATCATCCTTCCCAACCTCAAAACGGCGGGTATAATGACTAGCGTATACACAAGGACGAAACTTTTCCGAGTCCATCCAATGACCGGCGAGCTTCGGGGCACTTCCCTTGCGGAGGCGGAAAAATAACTGGTGTGATGCGGATACAGTAGTCTGCTATATATCTCGGAAGAACACCACGCGTGAGATACGTATCATCATACCTGGATAGCCATGGGCCACTCGAAGGTGTACAATGAGCAAGTGCGGGCCAAGCGAGGGCTACCCCGCACACCTCACCAACCGTGGGACGTCGAAAAACGGCCTGTAGGATTTATCGGACTGGTGGACTTCCCATAATAGTACCACCATCATTCTGAGTACAGCTGGTCCCTTACTCAAGTGACCAACTTCCTTGGCTGCCTCCGTAGAGCAAGCAATTGGGGGGATGCCCTCTCAAGAGCAATCCATTGACTGCTGTCCAGATGACGCCGGCGCACGGACAAAAAGATTGATGTTAGCAGCAACCCCCCTGTCGGATATCCAGCCATGTTGTAAATTATGTAATACATAGACCGGGTCATGCATGTACATGGTAGCATCCTTGCGATACAAATTTGATATTCTCTAAATGGAAAGCCACGACCAACCAGGGTTATGGTCGTGTGGAGCCGCATCATACTCTCAAACCACGGGCTTAACTAACCGTGGCTGGTCGTGTGCTCTTGCAAGTGAGGGCCGACACGAAGCTTCTGCTAGGGTTTGGGTTGCACGCGTCGTATATGCAACAATCTTATCGTAAGGCGTGTCCTTGCACCAAACTATACTCCGAAGCGTTAGAACCAGAAAGTCGGATCGGAACCTTTTTCGGGATCGCTGCTGCGTTTTCCTTCGCGCCACTCTATTTCGCGCCACAACATGTGCCTGTTCTCAGCGCCCAATCGCACTCAAACACTTACCAACATGCTCACGTAGCATTTCATCAGCTTCACACCCGTAAAGCTGGTACGAGCAGGCGACCCGCAGATGAGAATGATCAGTGAGCTTTGAGTTACCTTGCTCCTCTCGATCTGTAGGATTCGCGAAAATGTCATCCAAACCATTTCCGGTGTAGACCGGTCTTCGCAGATTGTTCCATCGCTCGGGAGGAGGTTTTGACACGGCGTCACGCTATGTCATAACGACGTACAATGACGATCCTTGATTAGGTGGGTACGGACATCTAAATGCTACCAGAATCAGGACCGACTCGAAGCTGTTTGCGCAACCACTGTCAAGCGGAGATGAGATACGGCCGAGACTCCATCCCAGTCCTTGTGGACAGAACAACTACGCGGGGAAGTGACGCGAGTCCATTAGCAGACGAACCTCACCAAAGACTCTTCACTGATATTTTTAATTACACAACAACACGACAAGTTCCTATTCACGATCAAAACTTCCCCGCGCACATGGTGAATTTGTTTGCAACGACTGGCTTGGAGTCTGGATACGACCCTTCGAGCCGCTTAAGAGAATGTCCAAACCAGCGGTGGTTCTTGAAAGGGATCTTTTTTGTAAAAGGATTAGAGCTTCAGGTCATTAGCCGCAACGCTTTCGAGAGCACACGGGCGCTAGGAAACCTCTGAAATTTGGTGGTGAGACTGAGCGGTGGAACTTCATGTCTAGGAACCTGTCTTCATCAATGGTGAGCGTGGGGCGCTTCATCAACAGGGATATCGCATTGAAGGACGCCGGTATGTCTATTTTTGGTGAATTGATGGATGGGATGAAAGTGAAGGCGTTCTGGGCTTGGGCTTATCGTAACACCGCAGTGTGAAAGGGGCCCACGGAGCTGGCCATTCGATTTCCCTTGCTCGAGAAACAGGTTCCCCTGGGAGAGAAATGCGACGTTGCAGGCGCGTCGGATGAGGGGGAGTGGGACGACATCCCTAGCTTCCATCGGGGCTTAGGCACCGGCCACAGTCTAAGTTGAAATGGGCATTTTCATTCTTAGTTGACCAAGGGGGTACGACCTATCGGCGCTAGGGCCGCCGTGTTCCTTAACATCGTTGTCCATATTCCGCATGAGTCTCAGGATAGTCAGACTGAACGAAGACAATGCGCACGAGGGACAAGGGTAGGCTGGTCCTTGAACGTACTCGATCCCTTTGTACAATTCTGATGACTTCCGCCCGAATATCGTGGTATTGGGTCGCACGTTTGGCGATACTTACAAGGAAGAGGCTAAGCGCAACTGGGTCGATATGTTTTTGGACTCGTAAGGAAGAGAGCTGTGGTTATTCAGAGTGTGTCTGGGTTGATGTGTAATGGCACGCGTGCCTGACTTGGACACACGCTCTGACGTCATGGCGATTGTGATACAGTTTTAGGACAGCGACATCGACCATCCCCTTTATCAGCTTTGGGTCTCTTGAACGCTAACGCCTAACCCACGTTTACTTGATGGACGAGCGGGGTGGCACCTTGCTTCGACTCCGCTTGGCTTTCCCAACAAGCGAACATCCCGCGGAGTAGGGCTCACAAGAAGCCGCAGGCGACAACCAAACGTTAAAATCAAATTCCAACTAATATTTGCCTCAAAGTGGGCTTATTGCTTTCCATTCCTGGCCCACCGCCTGCAGTAATATCATATTACGACTCTACATTCGTGATATTCGGAGGTCCTGTGATAAATCTCTTCTAGGAAAGCTCGCCGCTTAGGGGAGGGACTGGCTATGCGGCATGGGAAGCTCCATCCTTTGGGCGGTTGGCAAACCAATCCCCTGCTTGTTCCCTCGGACTGCTGCTCTCGTTGGAGCCCAAGTTCAAACCGCCGTCCAAGCGGGGGGAAATTAATTGAAGTTGGTGGTTCGGTGAATCTACCAGTCGCGCAGTGCAATGGGACGCTCGGGGGCATTGGCCCGGCCGCGGCTCTGGCTTGCTTGTCGATCGCACTCTGTCAGGAATTATTCCTGCTCTCAGGATTGGACGATGAAATTACACTGAGGGCTCAGTGGAACACTGCGAACATTGGCACATCCCACGACTCACATCTGGCGACCTGGTGCAATGCGACAGGATGGCTGGGGGTTTGCCAGCCCACCACCTGACCCCTCTTCCAAGAGCCTTTGAGCGCTGCTCCGCATTGCACGGCACGTTGGCGCGTCCCACTTATTGCCCAAGGTTCGTTCGCTGTGGACCATCCTCCACGCAGTTCCTGGGAGGATTGTGCTTGGAGCTCGGCTACCGTTGCCCCTTCCTATGTGATTTTGCAGACGACAGGTCAATAGGAGTGCGTGGAGTGCGGCGTGGTGGTATAGTTATGCCATGCTGTTCTTTTTGTTCTGGCCCCGTCGGTTAACGATGCAACGGTGACTAGACTCAGCTGTCGACATGCTCCGCAGCTCTGGATATTATCGGATGATGTTATAAATAGTATAGGCTGCAATATTTGAAGTATCTGGCCCTATTGCTTTGGGGGCTCTACAAACTCGGTCTACCCTCCGAGCAGAAGCTCGCTCGGTCGCTCCGCAGCCGGAGAGCGCATGCTTCCGCAAAACTCCGTTCCGAAATACGTTAAGCTACCCATTGAATAGGCGGAACTTGGCACCACATACGCCCAGGGTGTCCTGCGGGATGAGTACACCTTGGTTTTGAGGGACGTGTTGCCTGACGTGCCTAGCCCGGCCGATATGGTGAGTAGGTTTCAAACCACACTGCGATTCAGTTGAGTTGGAGATGCGAATTTCTCTAGTCAGTGTAAGTGATTGGTTTGGTCTCGGGGTGGTGTTCTTCTTTTTCCTCGGTGCGTGTGCTGTTAACCATATCTCGCACGTTCACCATCGGTTGGGTGAGCTCTAGGCAACGCGCCAGGCGTTGGAAGACTCGAAGCCTGAGACTTGTTGCTCCGTGTCGTCGAACTTTCGACGGCCTCCTGCTTCCCTTTCCCTTTGCCCTATCCAACGGTTGTGGGTGACCGGACCTCCGGTCTTCTGGTCCTCGACCAAAAGTAGGAGGCTTACTTGCCGAAAGTCTCGTGTACAACCGGGTTTCGTGCTTTTCGGTTGTTGTTCTCAGCAAGTCCCCGAAGGGTCGTCGTGGGTATTCTGGTCCCTTATCTCGTTGGACAGAAAAATACTCTTGGCACCTAAGCGGTGGCTTGCGGAATGCACGTCCTTTGCGATACCCAAAGATACTGGGCTCGACAACGACAACGAGGGAAACCTAAGCCGCTTCCGAACAGCCCCGCTCCCCGCTGCAACCCCTGTAGCTTCAGGTCAGCTGTTCGAGTAGGGACAAAGTGTCACGAGTGAGCCGAGATATATGTAAAAAAAAGGCCTACAGCCGGGTTGGGGGAAAGGGTCCTGAACCTTGAACGAGCGGTGACCTGGTCTTCCCATATATTTACAAGGCCAGCCAATTGCTGGGCTCTCTTTATTTTCACCCAGGATGGATGGAATCTGCGTTCACCGCGCAAGCTATTGTTCTAGGGGTCGGATTTCCCGGATGTATAGGGTAATCAGTTGGCAATCTGGAATCGACGGTGTGGGCGCGGAGAGGGGCGGCGATGGGTGCACTGCACGCCGATCCTGACCGCCAATCAGTCGGGTTCGGATGTTTCCGTTCATTCGTTTTTTTGTTGTTCGACGGGTGCCTGAGTGCTCATATGGGCGCCTAGGATCGCCATTGACCTTGGCTTCTATGCCAAATGCTACTCATACGATCTGCGCCTCTTTGAGAGGGATCTACGATGGGGGGTAGAAACCACCGGGGAGGGGCAATTTGCTACCAGTCACCCCCGCGCCACAACCGTACACAACCCGTAGCGTGCCGGACCATTGGTCGGTCGATGCTTAGGGATTAAATGACCGGATTCATTACATATTTCACATCAAAGTCACTCTGAGGAACGGCGTAAGGAGCCGAAGTGCATCCTGTGCGGGTCCGAACTAGCTCCCGAGGTGCCATTTTTGGAAGCAGCCTTGCGCTCTTGACAGACCTCGTAACGTTAGTCAGTGTTATGGACAAGGCGATACAATGAACATCAAAAAAGAAGAAAAGAAAAGAAAAAGAGGGAGGGCCGGCTTTACGGTGCACTAGCGACTATTTGCGAATTCCATCCATTTGGACGGGGCACCTACGGCTACGCAGGCGAGGAGTGTTTTGAGACTCAGCTCAGACGTTTGGGTTTCTACGGATCACCTTAATATGGGTGGAAGCTTCCTTGTCTCCGCCGTATAACAGTAGCGCCCAGCCAACCCCCACCCACTTCACACCTCTCCCGTCCCCCTCCTCTCTTTCTCTCGCTACTAATTAGCGCCGAGCGCTGAAAGCTATTATAGCCCTCGTATTGTCCCTGTATCGACTTGTGCACCAACCTTGGGGTTTTCCCATCCTCCTGATCTTCCAAGCGGATCGGCAAATCTCTCAAACTAGATACCGGGAAGCTGATCGCGAATCTGCTGCAAAGCTTCACACGAGTTATCACAACCTGTGGGTGCTCTCCTCTTGTGTTTTCAGTGGTTGTTTCGTGGCTGACATGGAGGCTTTACTTTGTTGTGTCGTCTCTGCTTGTTATTCCCTTGCACGCACGGCCGTTATTCCCTCACTCAGCCTCGGAAACCCTCAGCGTCACTACAAACTCACTCTATTTTATAAATCATTCACCAGCTAAACATTATAATGTCTAGGGACTTCATCGCCCCATCCGACAGCACTTGGGTGTCCAGCAACAGCCCCACTTGGTCTTCGTCTTCGTTTGGCTCGACTGCCACTCTCTCCAACGCTACATGTTCTCCCACCCTCTTCAGTAGCGACTGTGATTATAACGGCTCACGAGCCTCTGGCGCGAGCAACGATGTTGCCTATACCGGCGGGCTATTCGGTTCGCCCTCTGCCGCGATCCAGCCAGCTATCGAGGCGGCCTGGCGTCAGTCACCTACCCCACCCACCTTTCAACCGCACAAATTATTGCTGTCGTCCCCGCCGCCCTGTGCTCCCTGCGGACCATTGACCTTTGTCACCACCTCCGCCCTCGTAGCTCGCCACCCTGTCTCGCCCAGCCCGCCCTTGATTGGCCGCGCCTGGCGGGCACAGTTCCAGTCCCCTCCCGTTCTCGCCAAGGCTTCCCCGTCGGGATCAACTTCTCGACCTCCGGCTCCCATTCCTCCTCGTCCATTGATGCAAGGTAAAATCCGACCTGAGAAGGGACGCAAGCCGTTCCCTTGCTCGCAGCCTGGGTGCGAAATGAAGTTTCCTAAGCGCAACGCTCTTGTTCATGTAAGCGTTTTGCTCCTCTTTCTTGGTCGCCGAGGGGAATGCTGCCAAGAATGCTCAGTGCCTCACCCCATCCTCGTTGTGTTTTCGTTTACAGCACATGCGCTCGCATACCGGTGAACGACGTGAGCTTACTTCACCTCACCCATGTCTCCAAACCGAGTCTTCCTAACGCTTCCTGTTCGTTCTCTATTCGTTACAGCGGAGGTTTGCCAGTACTGCAAGAGAGCCTTTTCGTTGAAATGCAACTTGCGTCGGCATTACAAGACATGCAAGGAAAAGAAGGCGTTTGACACGCTGGCGGCAGGAAGCAAACAAGAGCCACCAAGTTCTCCCAGTTTATTTGGGCAGAGTTCTACTTCGAATGCAAGCTCTCCCCTCAGCATCGCCGCCATCACCTCCTGTCTTGACTCTCCCCCTGGGGACGTCTTAGCGGCTCCGCCTTTTCTCTGGGATCTTGGCTTTGGCATCGACCTCTCTCAACAACGATCAGCTCTTGATATGACTTGTGGAAACCTCTTCTCCCCTCGACTCGCTTACCTAACGCCCTGCCCCCCTCTCGTTCAGGCTCAATTCTAACACCTGTCCCTATTTCCCCACTCCCTTCAATTCCCCACACCCCTCTCCACATTATTCATCCATCTGTTCAACTTGTCATGCTACGCTTCATGCTGTTTATTTGGCCTTTTCTGTGTTTCTCTCCGAGCTCATCTCGACTTTGATGGCTGCCCGGTGGAGAGGCCGTCTGGACACACCGCTGGGTGTGGCAGACATACTGCTGGGTTGCCATCCAAACGGAGATTACTCATCTCTCTTCTGTTACCTTCGCTTTCTGGGTTATTTTGTTGCATCACCCCACTCATCTTTGACTCTTTGTACCATCAGTGACTTTCTCGGACATTTCTTGGTCTAGCTTGCGGACAACCTGATGACCGTCCACTCTTTCAGTGGCCGTCTTGCTTACGCCTACTCTCTGATCCTTCATAGGTCCAATCTTGTCACATTCCCGTTTACTATGGCTGCCTTACCCTCCCCACTCCCACCAACACTTGGTCGAAAACTCGACCACCTTTGTACTTTCCTTTATGGCCTTCATTGGACGCGCCGTCGCCCAAATCTTACACTTGTTATCCGCCCTTCTTTCCGCCGTTCGAACATATCGTATCCCACAACACCAATCTTTTCCCCGTTCCACTGAGCTTTTCCTCTCTGTCTTTTTCCCTGAAACTGTAACATCATCTGTTGTTCGCGCGGCGGAGGAGTGCTTCTAGCCCCTCTCCATCCCTTTTCCTTATCCTGTATTCTCCCTCCTGAAGGGTACGTCGACTTTCGGGTCCTCGGGTTTGCCTCGTAAACAAAGAACAACTTGAATGCCATTGGCTGGAAGCTTCTGATTTGCGGGGTGAGTTAAGCGCCGGTGGCTACCCTGCACTGGACAAGCCACCGTGCAGATCTGATTCCGCTCCGATCCGTCAGGAGTTGGAACATCAAAGCACGAACAACGTTATTCCGCGTGCAAGGCACGTCAATGGATGTAAATAGATGCACCGGGAGGACCGCACGGTAATTGACCTAAAACATGCCCTTGCTCCTCCCGATCCTTAGGATTCGCGAAGATGTCATTCATGGAAGCTTCAGAGCTCATAAACGAGTATATCCCGGTTTAGATAGCTCCTAGTCTAGTCTCTATGAGTTTATGATGCGACGATTTTGGGCGTTGAACGGTCTTCTCAGGTTGCTCCATGGCTCAGGTGGGGGATTCGATACATTGTCACGCTATGTCATAATGCGCGAATCGCAATGTAGAATAACGGTCATTAATTACGTGCGGTATGGTCGCCCAAACACTACCAGGATCAGGGCCGACCAGGAGCTGTTCGCGCGACCGCCGCCAAGCAGAAAGTGAACCGACTCGGACTCCGCCTTCGTCCTTGCAGAAAGAATATCTATGCGAGGAAGTACACCAATACTTTAGCGGACGAACCTCGCTAAAAGACCCTTGACTGACATTTTTAAGTAAACGACAAACACGACACATTCCAATGGGTCGCCATAACCTCCTCGTCCCGTGGACGTAGTTCGTTTGCCTGCAAGGGCTGTGTCGGAGTCTAGATATGTACGTCCCTTCGAATCGCTTAGCCCGTGGTAGGCGCCGCGAGCCGAACTTCAGTAGAAATTCTTTGCAGGGATCCTTTTGATAAATTGGTTGGTGAGGGAGAGCAGCAGCTAACCTGAAACTTGATGCGCGGAAACCCGTCTTCATCGATGGGGCGCGTGGGCGCTTCATCAGCAGAGATATCACGGTGAAGTATGCCGGCAATGTTCGTGTTGGTGTATTGATGGATGGGATGAATGCGAGGGCGTTCTCGTACCGTAACACCGTCAATGTTCATGGGATGAAGGTACGTCGCACCGTCGCCCACGGACCGGGCTCTTCGAATTCCCTTGCTCAAGAAACAGGTTTCCCTGGGAGAGGAACGCGACATGGTAGGGGCATCAGATGAGGGAGAGTTGAGCGACACCCGTTGCTTCCATCGGGGCTCAGGTACGGGCCGCAGTCTAGGTTGAAATGGGCACTTCTATTTTTGGTAGACAAGGGGTCGGCGCTAGGGGTGTGCGTGTATCTTGACATTGTTGTCCATACTCCGCATTTTGCTCGCGAGAGACAGACTTGACAAAGACGATGCGGGCGAGGGGGAAGGATAAGCTGGCCCTTAAACGGACTTGGTACCCTCGTACGTTTCTGATCACGTCCGCTCGAGTATCGTGTGTTGTTGGATTGCATGTTGGCAATACTTATAAGGAAGAGGGTAAGCTCAGCCGGGTCAATATGTCTTTTGGCTCATAAGGAAAGGAGCCGGGGTTTCAGAGTGTCGTGAATTCGTGTGGCGGCAGGTGCACCTGACACGGACACTCTGACGTCATGGCGATTGTGATACAGTTTTGGATGCAACCTTCCCCTCGCCAGCTTGGTGTCTTCTGAACGTTAATGCCGCGCTCACTTAATGGGCGAGCGGGGTGTCATTTTACTTCGACTCGGCCCGGCTTCTTCGAGGGGAGAATCTATCGCGGAATAGGGCCAACGAGAAGCCGCAAACCTCAATTCAACGGCATGGACGATTAAAAAATCGACCTTCCAACTAATACTCGCCTCAAAATGGGCTTATTGCTTTCCATTCCGGACCACCCACCCGCAAGAGTATCATCTTACGACATTATATTCCCGATATTCGGATGTCTCTGGGATATCCGGTCTAGGAAAGATCGCCGGTTAGGGAGGAGTGATGCGGCATGGGATAGTCCAAGCTTCGAGCGTTTGGCAAGCCAACTTTGTGCCTGCTCGCTGCCTGCTATCGGTAGAGCCAATAGACTTTCTTGTTCGAATTTGAACCGCTGTCCAAGCGGGCGAACTCATATAGGTGAATTCATTTTTACGTTGGGGCTTGGTTGAATCTACCAGTCGTGCGGTGCGATTAGGCGGACGGGGGGCTGCGACTTGCTTAGCAATCGCACTTGGTCCGAAAATTGCCGTATCTCTGCTCTCCGAATTTGGTACTGGGTGACGAGAGGACACCAAGGGCTCAGGAGTATCCTGCGGACGTTGGCACCATCGTACGACCCACCATCCGGAGACCTGGTGCCATGCGACAAGATGGCTTGAGGTCTGCCAGCCAACCACCCGACTCTGCCAAGAGCCTTCGGGCTTTCCTCCGCATTGCACAGCACGTTGGTCCGTCCGCTCATTCGACAAGGTTCGTTCGTGGTGGACCTTTAGCCACGCACTTTCAGGGCGCCTTGCGCTTTAGCTCGGCTGCAGTTGCTCCTTCCAATGGGACATGGCAGACGACAGGTCGAAAGGAGTGTGCTGTGCGCGGCGTGGCGTTAGGATTATGCCATGCTGTTGTTTCTGTTCTGGCCCCTTCCACCAACGGTGTGACGGTGACTACACTCAGGGGTCGACATGCTCTCCACAACTCTGGATATTCCCGGATGATGTTATAAATAGTATAGGTTGCAATATCTGAATTATCTGGTACTATTGCTTTGGAGGCCATACAAACTCGGTCTACCCTCCGAGCAGAAGCTCGCTCGGTCGCTTCGCATCAGGGGAGCGCACCGTTCCGAAATACGTCAATCTGCCCGCTGATAGCAGAGCTTGGCACCTCACACGCCCAGAGCGTCTTACGGGATGAATACACATTGGTTTGAGGAACGTGTTGCCGAGGTGCCTCACCGGCCGACAATCGGGTGGCTGGAGATGTAGTTTCTCTAGTCAGTGTAATTGGATGATTTGGCCCCAGGTTGCCTCTATTTTCCTGGACGAGTGGGATGTCAATCGTATCTCGCACGTTCACCGTCGGTTGGGTTAATTCTGGGCAACGCGTCAGACGTTGGAAGCCCCGAAGCTTGAACCCTGTTGCTTCGCGAATCAAAAATTTCGAATGCACCCGTTTTCCCTTTGCGGTATCCAACGATTGTGAGTTACCGATCCCCGGTCTTCTCACTCTCCCCAAAAGCCAAAAGCGGGAGGCTTCTTGCCGAAAATCTCTTGGACAAACAGGCTCTGTTGCTTTCGGTCGTTGTTCAGGAAAATTTCCCAGCGAGTCCCCGAATGGTCGGCGTGGGTATTCTGACCCTTTATCTCATTGCACAGAAAATGCTCTTGGCGCCTAAGCGGTGGCTCGCGGAAACCATTTCCCAGAGGCAATGTGCTCGAGAACGACAATGAGGACAACCGAGGTCGGCTCCGAAGAGCTCCGCTTCGGCTGTCGGCCCTGTAGCTTCAGGTCAGCTGGTCGAATAGGGACAAACTGTTGCGGGGAGGTTGAAGATATGGGGAAAAGGTCTGGGTTGGAGATCGCTAAGCGCTCTTTGTTTCGACCTGAACTGGATGGAATCCGCGCTCGCTGCTTAGCTGTTGACCTAGGGGTCGAATATCGGGGTGTGTAGGGTAATCAGTACACAATCTGTAATCAGCGGGTGGAGGGCCAACGAGGGCGGCGCTGAGTGCACCGCACGCTGATCTTGACGGTCAATCGGTTAGGTTCGGACGTTTCCGTTCACTCGTTTTTTGTTGTTTGACGGGCGCCCGAGGGTTCACATTCGATGCCCAACGTCGCTATACACCCGGGCCTTCCATTCCAAATGAAACTCGTACGATCTGTGCTTCTTTGATAGGGTTCTATGCTGCGTTGTAAAAAGGGGCGGGTGAGAGCTAGGCTGCTCGCGCTCGCACCGGCCCAAGGTGTCCGCGCGCCACCACCGTTCATCATTCGTTGCGTGGTGAATTTTAGATCGATTGACAGTTAGGCGTTGCATGGAATCGACGTCACATTGAGGAACGACGCAAGGAGCCAAAGTGCACCCTGGGCGATGACCAGTCCGAACGGCACCGCGTGCTATCGATCTCTGAACTAGCTCCCGAGGCGCCATTTTTGGACGCAGCCTTGCGCTCTTGGCAGGACTTCTGACGTCATTCAGCAGCACGGACAAGGTGATGTTGCGGGCTGAATAATACTAATAATAATAACAAAATCATAAAAAGAGGGAGGCTCGGCTTTTACAGAGCACCAGCCGGTATCTTCGAATTCTATCGATCTGGACGTGGCACCTGCCCTTCATCTACGCTTACGCAGACGAGAAGCCCCGAGACCCGGCCCAGACATTTGGTTCTCTGAGGTGCTAGTAAGAGTGAAAGCTTCCATATTTCCACCGTATAAGAATAGCGCTCAGCCAACCCTCACACCCTTCACACATCTCCCCCTTCCTCTCACTGAAACTCTTCTCCCTCCTCTCTCTCTCTCGCTACTCATTAGCGCAGAGCGCTTACAGCTCCTGTAGCTCCTTATCGAGACTGTATCGACTTGTGCACGAACCTTGGGATTTTTCCTTCATCTTTGAAATTCCAGGTTAAGTGGCAAATCTCAGGGCTAGATACCAGGAAGCTACTCGCGACTCTATTGCAAACCGACACACGACTTGTCACGTTCGGTTGGTGCTCTTCTCTTGTATTTTAAGGGTTCATTTATGGCTGACACCAAGGCTTTCCTTGCGTCGCGTCGTCACTACTTGTTGCTCCCTTGCACGCTACTCCCCCACTCCGCCTCAGAAACCCTGAGCATTCGCACGAGTCCACTCTCTTTTACATCTCATCCATCAACTAAACACTTTAATGTCATACAGTCCTATAGACTGCTTCGCCGCATCCGACAGCACTCGGGTGTCCAGCAACAGTCCCACCTGGTCCTCGCTTTCGTTTGGCTCGACTTCCACGGTTCCCAATACGACAGCTCCCCTCCCCCTCTTTAGTAATTATTTTCATAATAACGGTTCCTGGCCTACTGGCAAGGGCAACGACGGTGGTACCGCCTATAGCGGCGGGTTAGATGGTTCGCCAACGGCAGCCACCCACCAAGCCGTCGAAGCGCCCGTGCGTCAGTCACATACCCCACCCACCTCTCAACCGCACAACTTATCGCTGTCGTCCCCGCCGCCCTGTGTTCCCTGCGGACCAGTGACCTTCGTCCCCACGTCGATCCTCGTAGCACCTCGTCCTGTCCCCTCCAGCCCGCCCTTGATTGGTCACGACTGGCCGGCACAATTTCAGCCCCCTCCCGTTCTCGCCAACGTTTTCCCATCGGGATCCTCTCCTCACCCTCCGCGTGACATTCCTCCTCGTCCACGTATGCAAGCTAAAATCCCACCTGAGAAGGGATGCAAGCCGTTCCATTGCTTGCAGCCCCGGTGCGGAATGAAGTTTCCCAAACGCAATGCTCTGTTCCAGGTAAGGGTCGTCCTTCTTTATTTTTTTTTCTTTTTTGTCGCCGGGGCCATGATGCCGATTATGCACGATCCCTCAGTTGATCCTCGTTGTGCTTTGTTTACAGCACATCCGCTCGCATTTACCTTATATTATCCACATCCTCCTGGTTTTACAGCAACGGCCGTTGCTAGGCATTTACTGCCTCTGATTGGACGCTAACCTCGGCTCCGCGTCCAGGTTACCATTCTCCTACCTTAGCAACGACCACTGCTCCTCTTTTCGACGTTATGATTGGTCAGTTCTCTCACTCTCGGTGCCGCTTTTGCTGTTGGTTTCGGTGCCGTCTGGTTGCTGCTCTTTTGGTGCCACCGGCTTCGGTACCGCAATCACCCCGACCACGCCCCTCATGTTTGTCTGTGTATCTGGCATTTGTCCTTAAAGTTGCTTGATAAATACACCGCTCCCATCTGACCGTTCGTGGCTTTCTCTTCCTCTTCGTTGTCTTTGGTTCTTCGCTGTTCTTCACTCAACCACCCACTCCGGTCGATCTTTTTCTGACAAGGGTCTCGACCTCAGTGTCCTTTATCAATCAGGGTTAAAATCTGTTGGTTGTGCTTCAAATGCTCTCTCCTATGACAGCTGTCGGGTTTCTCTTCCGATGTGGAGCAACTCTTCGGCCGTGAACGGACCTTCGGCTACGTGTTCCGGCTTTTCAGTTGCAAGCTTCTTCTGCGCATGTGGCGCGCATCGTCGTCATGTGTTCTGCCTGTTCCTGGATGTTAACATGTTCCTGTTTCCTCGGAGACCCTCTCTCTCGCCGTTAGCCTAATAAACTTCTCCGTCTACTTCCATTCCTGTGTTTTTCGCTTTCCTCCACATGACTCCGACTGTTTGCTGAGCTGGTATATCTATATGCCTGCTAAAATATCTATATGCCTGCTGGGCTGTTCACTGCAGGCATACTCCTTCTTATTGGAACACGCCTGTTTCCGGTTTTTTCTGGGTCTCTCTTTTTTACTGCTTCCCCATTTGGGAAAGTGCTGATGTCGGACTGTGAATTAACTCAAAATATCTGGGTCTGCCTCCTCATGTAATACATCGCGTCTCCATGGCACTTTATGCTTGATTGATTGCGGGTGTACCTTTCCGGCCGACGATTCCGATCCGTACTCAGCTCTCTTGACAATATAAAAAGCATTCGAAAAAACTGATCCGGTCAACCTATATCCTCCCTTCCCCCCGTTCGACCTGTTGACCAGGCTCTTTTTCATTCCCCTCTTGATCCACTCCACCGTCCCTCGCTTGATCGTGATATTTCGCTTGCTCCTGCCCTTGCCTAACCACTTGCCCACTCTCTTTTCTGACCGTTATTGGTTTACTCTGCCCTTCATTTCGCTCCATGTCCACTTCCCAGAGCTGTCTCATTGCCGGAATCTTCTGTCTTGCCAATGGCAAGCGAATTGCGGTGCCTTCCAAGAAGTCCACCTTCTCGCTTTTCTTCACATTTTACGATTCGGACATCCTTGGCGTCGATGAGATTTCTTATCCCGCCCAGATTCGAATTTACTCCTCTCCCACGGGGCCTTCAGTCCTTGCTGACGATACCCTGATTTATCTCGTGGGCAGGCTCGCTGTTCCCGGACCTCCTGCTGAGATAGATGCCCGTGGCTCCTCGCAGAATGACCCCTCTCCTGCTCATATCGATGTCATATTCCATGCTCCCTTCCCTGGAGACCCATCCGATCCGTCATACGACACCCATGTTCCCCCATTCCCTCCGTATGTTTTCTCCATTGGTCACGTTCGATCCACAGCGCAGCTGCTTGGAGATGGCGCTCTTCGTGCCTTTCCAATGGCCACATCGGAGTGGGTTCGCGACGCTGCTCAGCCATTCGTTATTAGGTACGAATAATTAGCAGTCTCCTTCCTGTTTTAGATTGGCTCATTCACATTTCTCCTATGGTGGCAGTGCGGCGTTTGATACGTCAAATCACCGTTGGACCAATGCCCCCACCCCTCTCCCGAACACCGCCGTCCAAGTTGTAGGGCCCTTCTCGCACATTACGTCGGACAACACATTTGGGATCCGAATTGAGCATATCACTCTCAATCTCGGTCGCCTCAATGCTCCCCAAGGTCCGACCACTAACGCCCCCGACAACCAGGATGGCGATGAGGGCGGGAGCCCACGAAAGCGCTCACGTTTTCGAGGGAGTCGACCCGCTGTCCCTCAAACTCCATCTTCTCATTCCACGTCCAACCTTGGCCAAGCGTCATCCTCGCCGGCTTCATCGTCCACCACAACACGTTTTGGGAACCAAGCGGGTCCCTCACGTTCTTCCGTCTCTCGAACATCCCCTAGCACCCCTACACCGTCTCGCCAGCCAGCCGCTCCGCCTATTTCGACTCCTACTCTACCCCTTATTGGCTCAGCCATGTCTGCCGGCTCTGTGGGCGGGTCCTCCGGTGAATTTCCGATGAGAGGTGATTCTCCCTCCCAGATTCCGCCCTCCACCAGTATGGCAACGTCGGTTGATAGTCCGGCTACCGTTCCGGGTCGTGCCACCCGTCGCCGTGGCGCACGAGGGGCTCCTCCGCCAGCCGACTCGAATCTGCCTCACCCAGTTGTAGAGAACTCAAGTCTCCCAGCCCTTCGCAACTTCTCCGGCGTTCTTCCTCGCCCGCCTGCCACAACCGGGGGCATCGTCATCAATGAACCTAATGCAGGAATGTCTGCACGCCGCCGGGGCAAACAACCGGCACGGGATGAAGATATTAATATTGATTAGCTTTCCGCTCAGTCATGCTCCGTTGACCGGATAAAAATTCAGGGTGTTCGAAAAATTTTATTTAGAAAAGTTTGTATTTATCTCTGAGGGTTCCTCTGCGAATTATATTGGGGCGGCTGGGCCGTCTAACTTTGTCTGTGTTGACCAATATTAATATTGCGTGGTGAACCTGTACCCTATCCCTCCACACTCCAGGTGTCGATTTCTCTGGCCCACTACTCCTCCCGCTCTTTCTGGTCAAGCAAAATATACCAGAGTGTGCACGTTGGAAGGCTTTATAAACGGATCAACTCAATCTGAGTTCACCAATGCCACACCTTCCTCATGACCACGTCTCAACCGGCAACCGGCCGACCTCCCTTCCCCTGCAATTTTCGTCGGACGAAGACTTCGCAACGCTCCAGATCGTGATACCGGTCGTTACAGGTAAGTCCTTTAAAATCCTCAGCTTGGGTGCCCCATTTCCCTCCTCACATCGCCCCCTCACGCAAATCCCCTCCTCCATGCCATGCCTCACGTCTCTGCATTCCAGACCTATCCCAACACTCGCATCCCCCGACTCCAATGGAATCGACGATGTCGCTTTTGCAATATCCCCCTTTTGACGGGCGAGACTTCGGGATTTTGTTGTGGACCGCAAGGCAGCAAGCTGTATGCCGCTCGCCCACTTCCACCTCTCCCCGCTGAATACAACTACTTTATCAACGATCCAAACGTCTCTTCTCTCTCTCGGAAACTCAATCTCTTATTTTCCTTTGCTGCCCTCCAAACTACTGCGGCATTTCCAAACACTGCTGATGGCTTCCTCGCAGTCCAAGGTCCGTTCCAACCCCTCTGCCTCTAATCCGATAGCTTACATTAATCTGTAATGGTTAAGGGAGGCTATATCATCAGATTCGTCCTAATCACGAGCGATCCGGAGCCCGGTGGATTCTCTATGATGGTTATCTGCGGGACGCGATGCCGGCACATGCATGGTCTCAAGATATCCCGGCTTTATGGACCGACGCTGTCGCCAACGCTCTTCTCCGAGTGAATCCTCTTTCCCAATCCCTAACCACCCTCTCGACCCTCCTCCCCAACATTCCTAGCGCGAACATCGAGCTCCGCGATAATGCGACGCCGGAGATTGCAGCCATCATCCGCCATGACAACTCGAGCGCTGCCGACATCGCTCCACGCTCTCTCATCATCGTTCCCCAACACCCTTATGGGCGCGAAGTCAAGGTCTCCATTCCAACTACAAGTCGCTTCTGGGAACCTTTGGCTTATCCGCTCCTCTTCCCTCACGGAACAAAGGGCTGGGGAGTCACGAACCGTCAAGACGACGTCTTGCAGGAAGCGTTGCACAACGCTGACGTTGATGCGGATGCCGCAAGCACGCAGATCTGGTACTACCGGCGGCGGATACTTGGCGACCCCCGTTTTTCCATTTTGGGGCGTCTGACCAGCGAATACGTCGTTGACATGTTCTCGCGCAATCTGGAAACTCGCCTCCACTATATTCGGCAAAATCAAGAACGCCTTCGGCGCGAGGATGCCATGTTAATGGACGGTGCCGACGAAAACTCGGAGAACATATATCTTCCGGCTTCATTCTTAGGCTCTCGGCGATGGGCAGCTGAACAGGTAATGTCCGCGCATCGTCATAACGTTCGAGGATCCATGCTGATGCCCGTCCAAAGGTTGCCGACGCACTCGCTATCGCTGCCGTTTTCGGTGCCCCGACGTTTTTCATCACAATGACGTGCAACCCAAATTGGCCAGAAATCCAGAGTCAGCTCCGAGAAGGTCAAACCTTTGCCGACATACCCATGGTAGTCGCTAGAGTCTTCGCTCAAAGGCTCTCACTGCTCATTTCAAAACTTCCCGAAGTCTTTCCCGGTGCCGGAGCTCGCCAATATCTCATCCGAGTCGTCGAATTCCAGAAACGTGGTCTGCCGCATGCTCATATCCTGGTCAAGTTCACCGCCGACTGCGCCACAGCCCATGATATCGATTCAGCTGTCTCGGCGGAACTACCCGCTGACCCTGTTGACCGAGCGTTGGTGGAGGAGTTTATGCTACACTCGCATGGTGCTTATTGTCGCCGAGAACGCCACGGGCATGTCGTCTGTCGGTTCGGGTATGAAAAGCCACACACACCAGAGACTATCATCGACGATGAGGGGAGGGTGCAGTACCGGCGGCGAGGCCCAGGTGACGGGATGGTAGTTCCCCATAACATCCAGCTGCTGCGGATGTTCCAGTGCCACATCAACGTCGAAGTCGCTAGCGCGGCGCAAATATATCAATATATGTTCAAGTACATTCACAAAGGTGATGTCTGTATTCCTGTCCACCGTATTATCAGTGTCCTGACACACTCTCCATTAGGGCCAGATCGTGCCCACTTCAATATCTTCGGAGCGGAGAATGATCATGTGGACGAGATTGAAGAATTTTGGGCCGGAAGATACCTCTCCGCGATGGAGGCCATGTGGCGAATCCTTGGGAAGAACATCACCCAAAAGATCCCCAGCGTCACCCCGCTTCCTGTTCACCTCGAGGGTGCGAACACGTTCCGTCAGTACGCGAGAAGGGGCGGCCGTGAATCCCATCTCTCACTCCTTGACCGATACTTCCTACGTCCCACCGGTCACTTCGTCAACGCAAATGGGCACTTGCAGTCGTTTGCTTCCCTGCTCTATACCGACTATTATCGCCTATTCCGGCTAGCGCGATGGGAGGGGCAGCTCACCAACTCCGCTGAAGGGACGTTTCTGGAGCAAGAAGGACCCGACGGCCAGCAAAGAATGGTGGTCATCCAGAGGCAACACACCCGCGTTCATCTTACTCGTCTGATGACCGTGAAACCTTCTGCAGGAGAGCGATTCTACCTCAGGACCCTTTTAAACCACCGACCCGCCGTCTCCTTTGCCGATCTCCGAACTATTGATGGCACGGCATACCGAACATACCAAGAAGCCGTAACAGCCCTAGGTCTCTTCGAAGACGTCCAGGAGGCGGAGCAAGCGATGGCCGAAGCCGTAGCTGCCCTTTATGTTCCGCGCCGCCTTCGGTTCCTTTTCATCGATCTTTTGGTCAACGATTGCTGCCACGCCCCACTTCGGCTCTGGGACACGTTCAAGTTCCAGCTTAGTCAAGACTTCTTCCTTCAAAACGGTCACAACTCCCACCTCGCCGAAAATGAAGCCCTTCAAGAGATTTCGCATTGGCTTGCTATGCGCGGTCACGCCCTCGAGGAGTACGGTCTACCTGTTCCCCGAACGTATTCTCGCGAGGTCCTTTGTGAGCTTCAACGCTGGAACGCCCATCCCGAAGGCCTTGCAGCTCGAGCCGATGCGGCGGAACGTCAACTCAATCTGGAGCAAGCGGCGGTTTTCAACGAAGTCATGGACGCGGTTCGCCATGACCGACCTCTATGTCTTTTCATCGACGGAAAAGCAGGACGAGGGAAGACCTTTTTGGTGAACGCGATATGCGACGCTGTGCGATCAACCGGCCGTATAGTTATTCCAACGGCCACTTCAGCCTTTGCTGCTCAGCTATACCCAGGAGGAAGAACGACGCACTCCGCATTTAAGGTGATTCACCACGTTACTTATTCTATGCCGAAACCCACTGACTTTATACCTCGACTTCAGGTGCCGGTTAACGAATATTCCGAAATGCTCGAGTCGCCTATCGAAGCGCACCATCCACGTGGGGAGCTACTACGCGAAACTTCGGTCTTCGTCTGGGATGAAGCCCCAATGGCGAATCGAGCAGTACTCGGATGTGTGGACGAGACTCTTCGTCGAGTGACTGAGCGGCCGGAGACACCATTTGGGGGAAAGGTCAAGCTACTTCTCGGCGACTACCGACAATGCTGTCCCGTTATACGAGGCGGAACGCGCGCACAAGTCATTGACGCTTCGATCAAGTCGTCTCCGCTCTGGGACTGCTTTCAAGTCCGACGGCTTACCGTGCCCATTCGGAACGCTGCGGATCCAGCTTACGCGGATTTTGTCGATGCGATCGGCAATGGGGCGGGGCCGGATGTTCAAATCTGGCCGTTTCTGCACGCTACACCACTGGCTTCGGACCTCATCGACTTTGTCTTCCCTGAGGTCGTGTTGCGAGACCCAGAGACTTCCGTGAAGCGCTCAATTCTGGCCCCGACAAATCAACAGGTCGACGACTACAACAGCATCATTATCGACCGCATGGATGGTCCATCTCGAACCTACCTCGCCGCAGATAGCATTAAAGAAATGGAGGAGACTGAGGGGTTGCCCGAAGAAGCAGGAGCGGCGATTCTCGATTACGTGGCCCGAAAGACTCCACCTGGAACGCCCGCCCATTCTCTGACAGTACGCGTCGGTGCCGTATATCGGCTTATGAGAAACCTTGCACCAGAGCGAGGGTGCGTCAAGAACATCCGCGCCGTGATCCACGAAGTCGGCCACCGCCTCATTGCCGTCCGCCTAATCCGCCCGGAGAACGGCAATCGTGCCGACGAGGAGATTACTCTCCTACCGCGAATCCCCTTTGAAGTCAAGCTGCACAGTGGCCACACTCTCATTCGGAGGCAATTCCCTCTCGCACCCGCGTATGCTACGACATTTAACAGCTGTCAAGGCCTAACGCTCGACCGCGTCGGCGTCGACCTTACGCGACCCGTCTTCTCTCATGGACAGCTGTACACAGGGCTATCGCGAGTTCGGACACGTCAAGACATCTTAATACGACTTAACCCTGGCGATGTTGGCACTCAGAATGTAACCTATAGAGAACTGTTGCTTTAGATTTATGTAGTTGTGCCCTTCCGAACCTGCCGTAGCGAAGCGCGGTCTTCTTGTACCGGTGAACGACGTGAGTTCATTTCACCTTGACCGTATCTCCATACCGGGTCTTTCTAACGCCTCCCGTTCGTTCTCTATCCCTTCCAGCGGAAGTTTGTCAGTATTGCAAGAGACGCTTTTCGTTGAAATGCAACTTGCGTCGGCATTACAAGACATGCAAGGAAAAGAAGGCTCTTGATAAGCTAGCGGCGAGAATCAAGCAAGGTCTGCTAAGTTCTCCCCGTTCATTCGGGCAGAGTCCCACCCCGAGCGCAAGCTCTCCACTCAGCATCCCGGCCATCACCTCCTGTCTTGACTCTCCCCCTGGGGGTGTCTTAGCTGCTCCTCCTTTGCTCTGCGACCCTGGCTTCAGCATCCACTCCTCTCGACAGCGCTCAACTATTGATATGACTTACGGAAACCTTTTCCCCACTCCATTCACTTATCTCCCTCCCTGCCCCCCTCTCGTTCGGGCTCAATTCTGACTCCTGTGCTTATTTCCTCACTCAGTCCAATCCCCCACACCCCCTCGACACAATTCATCCATCTGATTTATTTGACCTGCATTCTTTTTATCTCCGAGCCCATCCCGAATTTGGTGGCTGCCCGGTGGAGAGACTGTCTGGACACGCCGTGCTGGGTGTGCCGGACATTCTGTTGGCAGGGTTGCTACCCAAGTGGAGATCGAGATTGCTCATCGTCCTTTTATTACCTTCCCCTTTTTTGTGACTTTGTTCCATCTCCCCACTCATCCTTGATTCTCTGTACCATCAGCGATTCGGTGTTATTTTCTCGGAAATTTCAGGCTTGGCTTGTGGAAAGCCCATAGACATCCACTCTCCCGGTGGCTGTCTTGCTGACAGCTTACGCTCACTCTCTTTTCCTGGATAGTGTCAGCGCACAAGCCAAGCCGGACGATGCCTTTACGTCTCACTTAATGTTTGTTTCTATCTCTCCCTCGTCTTTATTTCTATCTCGTCTCGTCTTTGTCTCAACGTCTCATTTGTAACCGTTTCCGTTCTGTTGGTTGTTTCCTTCCGTTCGGTTTGGTTTTCTTCTCTTATACTGTACTGCCATGCCTGTTTGGATACCTCGGTCAATTGCTCCATCGCTGAGGTATGCCCCCTTCCTGTTTCCCCGTCTCGCATGTTTCCTGACGACCTCTTCACGACCCTAGTGTCCTATTGTAAAAGATAGGTCACAGGTTCTTTGACTACGACCCTCACCCTTCCTCCCTCGATCCGAAAACTCGACTAAACTTGTACTTTCCTTCCTCCCCTCCATCGGACGCGCCATCGTCCAGATCGTACACTTGCTAATCCGCGCTTCTTTCCGCCGTTCGAACATATCACATCGCACAATACCAATCTTTTAATAATTCCTCTAAAGCTTTCCTCCCTGTCCTTTCCCAAACAACTCTATCGTCATCTGTCGTATTTCACGGTGTTCGCGCGACAGAAGAGCGCTTCTAATCCCCCTCCCTCTTACTTTTTCTTACCACCCATCCTTATCGTCCCTTCGCCCAAGGTTGTGTTTATTTTCCAGTCTTTGGGGTTACCTTGTAAACAAAGAACAACTTGCATGTCATTAATTGTAAGCTTCTGGTGTTCTGTGACTTCCCTGCTAAGCGCCCGTGGATATTTTGCATCGGACAAGTCACCGTGTAAAGCCGCATCCGCTCAGGATTCGGGAAGCAAAGCAGGAACAAGGCTATTTTGCGTGCAAGGCACGCCTATGAAGATGTCTCGCATGTATAAGTATATGCACCTGAAAGGCCGCACGGTATTTGATATAGACATGAGAATTTATAGACCGGTAACAGGGAGGAAGGGCTCCAGGGCCTCGGGGAGGATGCGAGGAATGGCAGCACCGCTCGGGGGCTCGCTGTGCAAAGGAGGTGGTGCAAGTCAGCCTGCTGAAACGTTCCCATCCCAAACCCCAACAGGAACGTACATGCTCTGGAAGTAGTCTCCCCACCATGGGCCAGCCGCCCACCAGAGGGCACCAATCCAAGGAGAGTCGGCAGCCTGCATGGCGGTGAGCGCACCCTTGACGGCGGAAATGCAAGCATCTGGCAAAGTCGAGAAGAGCTCAGCCTCGGGTTCTCAAGCGGTCCGAACTTCGATAATTCCCACTGACCGTTGGAACCAGCGCCGATTTCACCGAGGAAGCCCTTGAGGTTGTTGTTCTTGAGCCATGTAGTAGCATCGGCAATGCGCTCAGCACCGATGGTGGAGGAGACACAAGCGTCCGAGGTACCCGAACCGTCGCTGTCGAGGTACTGGTGCATCTCTGAGGAACGATGGTGCACGGTTTAGTCATCACTCGGTCAATTTCCCGAGTTTTTTAAAAGCCGCCTCACCAATAGCAAAGTTATTGGCAGGGTCCGTGAAACCGACGAAGGCGGCGGCATTGCCAGAGCTGGTCCACGACCAAGCACCGGTCCAGGAGGTACCCTCGACGAGGATCAGGTTGGTAGCACCGACGCTGCGGATGCCATTAACAGCAGCTTGCATGAACGAGGCGACGACGGAAGCATCGATTCCATAGGGTTCGTTTTGCAAGTCTGGACGGAATGGGAATGGATGTGAGGAAGAGCGACCAAATAACGCTGAGGGAGAACGCGTACCGAAGATGACATGCGAGTTGTCCTTGAACAAGGTGGCGAGGTTCTTCCACCAAGTCGTGAAACTGGAAAGGCCAACAAAAATATTGGTTGAGCCGTGTATGATAATTTAGGTCGGAAGCAAACAACTTACGCAGTAGAGTCGCTGATGATGGCGCCGTTGTACCTCATGAAGTTGTGAGGGTCGATGGCAGCATAAGCACCCTTGCCCGTAATGTAGGATACGGTCT